>JAJIBD010024209.1:0-100694 GCA_021461705.1 Cryptotis parvus
CCAAACCAAATATAAATAAATAGAGTAAGTAAACAAATTTGCTGTCTCCTTGAAGGCAGCCAAAGAGAGACAGACACTGAATCAAGTCTCATTTGTGGAATAAAAAGCAGCAGAGTGTTGGAGGACATGTTTAGCTAATCTGGGAGTTTTGTTGTTTTGCTCACTCCCAGCTTAATCTTATTTAAGCCAAGGTTCATTTTAATGAGATCTCTCTTCTATGTAAACACTGCTAGAGGGTGTGGCACTTACAGAAGTCACCTTGATTGAATAACTTCTGACTTATACATCTACTAAGACTTCTATGTTTTTCTAGATTGGGCACAGCTCCTCTTTATACCCACTGCACCCAACGTGGGACAGTTAGAATTTACCAGGAGACTACCACCCTGGCTACGCTGAGACTAAAGGAAGACTATAGGAAAGATCATACTAGTTTGCTCTAAGCAGGCGAGTATGACCCTTTCAGTACATGAGAACAAGATACTCAGAATCACCCCTGGTGCAGATAATAATAAGAAGGACCTTGTGGGTACCATCTAGATTACATGAAGCTCATGAAGTTAAGATGTATTACTTTATATCAGCTCCCTCTCTCTCCAGTGTTTTACATAAGAGATAATCTCGGGATTAGTCCTTGGTGTAACCTTTGTTTATACCTACAATAGGGTGTGTGGCACTACACTCTGTTTAGGGTTCTTTGTTGGCATGACAACCTCCCGATTGGATTACTTTGGGTGTATATAAGGGGCTGACTTGAGGCCCCTTCACCTTTTACCTTTTGCCTTTTGGTTCCTCAGCCTTCAGCTTTTGGCTCCTGCGGCTTTTGGCTTTTGGCTTTGGTCTTTTGCTCTTTGGCCTTTTGCTCCATCTTCTAGTGCTGTGGAAGAGCTTTTGTACTATTAAAAGCCATTTTTGGAACTGCACCGGACTCGTGAGTTTTTCATCTTTCTCCGGCGTCCTCGGAGGTAGAAGACAACCTCTGTCCAGACACTGTCGGGGACCCGGCGGCGCCCCGACATTTGGCGTCCCTGGGTGGGCACGACGAACATCATCTGGTCTAATTATCATCGGACAGAGATCATCTGCCTCCGAACCGTGAGTAAAATGATGGATATCTCATGCTATAGATACATTGTATCTTTTATTGGCTCAGAACCATACATAGCCCAGTCTATAAGGTTCCTTTCTGAGAACTACTCTATCTTTTCACAAATCATCTGGGTCCTTGCGATTTTTAAACTGTACCTTTGTGTAAGGACAATGTTTAATAGAGAGAGGGAAGAAAGTAATAAATTGAATGCAATCTTAAGGGACGAGGTTTACTCAGCGATTAAAGAAATAAGTGAGGATTATAAAGCTACAGGTAGACTGGTCTTAAAGCTTGAGGACAGAATTATTAAACAGAGTTTAAAATTTGAAAAGAAATTAGAAGAACAGGAAAGTAAAATTGTTAAACAGATTTTAAAATTTGAGGAAAAATTAGAAGAACAGGATTTAAAATTCACAGAAAAATTAGAAGAACAGGATTTAAAATTCAAAGAAAAATTAGAAGAACAGGATTTAAAATTCAAAGAAAAATTAGAAGAACAGGAAAGTAAAATTATTAAACAGGATTTAAAATTTGAAATAAAGTTTGAAGAGCAGAAGAAGGATATCGATAAAATCAGCATTATCTTAGAGGAAGAAATTGACAGACAGAGAGATAGAATAGATGGACAGAAAGAGGAGGTTTGGAAGTTACACATAAGATTGAAAGAACAAAAGGAAGAAACATATAGGAAACTTGAAAACTTAAACCAAGAAATGGATGTATTACGCAGGGAGATTTCTGATTTCATAACTTATCAATCAGGACCTAGCGCATACCCAATACTGAGGCGTGAACCAACTAAAAGCCGTTCACAAACACGCCCCAAAGCTGTAGACTTGAAAAAGGTGTATACATTCCCAGCAAAAAAATCTAAAAAAGAATTCTAATGTGGCTGATAACTTAGGAGGAGGAACAGGAAAACCCAGAGGAGGCAAATTCCCAAGCTGAAAATCTCCCTAGAGTTAATACCCTCAATGGGGTAGATGTTCCTCTGCCAGATACCCACAAGCTCTGATGAGGAAGAACGGGAGGAACAGATTAGCTCGAGTCAAAGAGCAAAGCCCAGCAATCTTTCTCATGACCAATCTAAAGATAAAGTAAAACCGATTCATGAGGACTTAAAAATTGAGGCAATAACCCCGTTTAGGAAGGCTTGCGACAGGTTTGGAATATCAAGTCCTTATACTTTAAAATATTTAGCTGATTGGAGGCGAAAGTAGTCAGTGGGTATTGGGAGACTTTGAAACGGTGGCCGATACTTGTCTAAACAAATCACAGTACATGCAATGGCATATGTGGTATGCAGATGGGGTTAACCAGAATATTGACACTTTAAGAGAAAAGGAATCAGGCCATACTATAACTTTTGCCATGCTAAAAGGTGAAGGTGAATGGAAAAACAAAGCAAAACAAGCGACATTACCTGAACCTATTTTAAAATTCGTTCGGGAGACAGCATTAAAGGCGTGGGAAAGAGTAGGTTCCGACCCAGAATTTCTAGGTAGCTATACAAAAATTTACCAGGGTCGTGATGAACCATACTTTGATTTTGTTGGGAGATTATGTGAAACAATCCAAAGACAGGTTCAAGACCCAACCACGCAAGAAATCCTAAAACGAAACTTAGCATATGAGAATGCTAATCAAAAATGTCGAGCATTACTATATGGTATTAAGGAAAAGGCTGACCTCATGGGGTATCTAAAGGCCTGTAGAAATGTCGGTTTAACCTCCCATAAAACACAGGATGATATAGAGGCTTATCCCATACAGCAGGAGGATCAGGAGGGGGATGAAATGTCAGACAGCTCTAGGGGGAGAAACAATAAACTTCAAAGAATAAACAAACAAACAAAGAGAAACTATTCTAATAATCGCAGCTCCACCCCTCGGAGGGCCCCACCTGGACCATGCCCAAGGTGCAGGGAGGGAAAACATTGGGCCAGAGACTGTCGGTCTCGGAGACGAAGTCAGCCTCAGGCTTCATCTGGACAGATAACCTGCTTTAACTGTGGAGGGAAGGGGCACAACCGTAGAGATTGCCCATCTCCTAAAACTATCAATACAGGGCAACATCCTAATAATCCCTTTATGGGAAATATTACATGGACTCCCTCCCAGGTTCCACAAGTTCCGTGAGGCTCAAATGACACCTATGCCTCCCTCGAATGCGGGAAACTGGGTGGGGGCCAGCCCCAGGCCCAGCTGAATCCAGGGGCACCCTCATTCATCCCACCTGCCCAGTATCCTCCGAATCAGAACCCACAGAATTGCAATCAATAAATACTCTCCAGCCTACCACATCAGGCAGTGGCAGTCTCGACATTCTTTGCCCTAAGACTGTCACAATATACCCAAGTCAAGACCCCTACATGCTAAAAACAGGGATAAAAAGGACCTGCTCCCCCAGGTAGTATGGGTTTAATTCAGGGAGCGATTGGCTGAAATTTAAGGGAATTATGGTGCATTTCGGACTTCTGGATCCTGAATCTCATGGAGAGATAATACTGTCAATATCTGTGCCAACTAAATGGACTTTTAAAAAGGGGAACCACTTGCTACACTATTATTATTTTTTGAGGATCCGTATAGTCAGTCCGAACACCCCTACAGCTGGTGGCTTAAACAGTACCAACCATTCTGCCAACTTCATTGTTGGTTATGCAGCCACACAGAACCAAGCCCACCAGCCACCTGCTAACTATCTAGTTGGGTACACTGCCAGAATTTCTCAGGCCAAGCGGCCAGTTATACCCATTGAAATTTATAAAAGGAAATTCAAAGGCATGTTGGATACAGGGGGCAGACATATCCATAATCTCCACCAAGTATTGGCCCTCTAAGTGGGCCCTAAAGAAAGTGTCCCATAGCCTGAGCGGGGTAGGCAATATCTCCTCCTCTCTTCTCCGACAGAGTGCGAGGTGGCTGCCGTGTATTGGCCCTGAAGGGAATGTAGCCATGGTCCAGCCTTATATAGCCCCTATGCCTTTAACTTTGTGGGGTCGAGACATGTTGGAGCAGTGGGGGCAGTAATCCACATACCTCGTCCAATTCCCTGTCGAGCACCAATTCCAGCTCTCCATAATAAGCCTAACACCAGGAGTAACCCTTTTTAATTGGGGCCGCTGTGGTTAGCGCCCACCACCTATCCGTATTCAGTGGAAGTCTGACAAACCTATATGGACACCACAGTGGCCCCTCAATACCAAAAAGTTAGAGGCGCTAACAAATCTAGTGGAAGAACAGCTGAAATTAGGACATATTGAGGAAACGTTTTCAGAATGGAATTCTCCTGTTTTTGTAATACAGAAAAAATCAGGCAAATGGCGTTTGCTGATTGACTTAAGGAATGTAAATTCTACTATGGTCCCCATGGGAGCCCTACAACCTGGGCTCCCCTCTCCAGCAGCTATTCCTAAGGATTGGCCGCTAATTATCATAGATTTAAAAGACTGCTTTTTACAGCATACCTATCCACCCAGATGATCGGAAAAGGTTTGCATTTTCAGTCCCTTCCATTAATTATAAAGGTCCTTTACGTAGGTTTCAGTGGACAGTATTGCCCCCAAGGGATGACTAATTCACCTACGATGTGTCAACACTTTGTTGATGAGGTTTTGCGACCCATTCGTGCTAAATTTCCTGGTGCATACATCATCCACTACATGGATGATATCCTGCTAGCTTGTGATAACAAAGGACCAAAGTAAAAGACCAAAGAAATGGTGAGGTGAGGTTGGGAATAAGAAGTGTGGAGGCTGAGAGGTGTTCTTGAGAAAAGGCATTGCAAAAGACAAGGATTTAGGCCTACTAGTGGGTGGGGGAGCAGGACGTGGGGGAGGAGGAGGTTCTGGAATGGCTGCAATGCTCTTGAACCTGCTGTTGACAGTATTGTAAAATTGTCAAACAGTGACTAATAAAAATGTAAAATAAGTATTCTGAAGAAACTTTTGTCTTATTCATGATTGATCATTTCCCCAATATAAATGTTAACTGCATCTAGTGTTATTCCTTGTCCTGAAGTCCACTGTGTCTAATCGAACAGCTACTCCGGACTTGGGAGGGGGTGGGGTGGAGTTGGGGCTCTCCCAGCTTGCTCAGGCTGGACTCCGGGCTCAGTGCTCAGGAGCACTTTCCAGGGACCAGACATGGTGCCTGGGAGTGAAGTGCAGTCTTTGGCATCCAAGGCAAGTGCCTGAGTCCTTTGTTAACTTTTCTAGCTAACTCCAGGGATTTGAAACTTGGTGTTTGCTTTTCCCACCCACATGAATACAGCGGTTCAGGCTCTGTGGTGCTGGGGACCAGCAGGTCCACCCCGCAGTGCTAAAGTGCTCCTGGGGCCTCCAGCGTTACAGTGTGAGGTGCTCGGGAATCTCCTAAGTCTAAACCTTCCACGGCTGGGGGAAGGGTCTATGTGGTGCCAAGATCAAAGTCAAATCCAGCAGCACATGCAAAACATGCCCCCACTGACCACTGGGCCATCTCCCTGGCCCCCAAACATTTTCTTTTATTGCCTCCTTTGAACTTGTTTTAACACTTATTGACGTGGGAGGTTGGATAGTGATGCAGAACTTTACGATGCAAATCTTTACCAATGTAAGCATTTGGTGCTAGAAATGTTCTTTTTGGCCTACTTAACTGCCCATTATGGATTTAGATAGACTGAATATTCATTTGAATTCACTTTAAACTATTTCCATTTGAGACATCCTCTTTTTTCATGATTATATGTGTTTAAATTCATTTTATGCTTTTCATGATACTAACTTTGAGTTTGATTCCTCTATGGAAACCTGATTTTTTTTGGGCTGGAGAGATAGTAGAGCAGGTAGGGTGTTAGACTTGCACGTGGCTGACCCAGGTTTGATCCCTGGTATCCAATAAGGTCCCTTAAATACTGCAAGGTCTGATCCCTGAGCACAGAGACAGGAGTAACCAATGAGCATAGCCTGGTGTGGCCCAGAAATAAAAATTGAAAAATCAAACCCCCCATTCTTTACATTATCTAATCAATCTGAAGGAACTATAGATCGCAAGAGGATGAGTGAGCTGAGAGGACTGGTTACAATTTTTTTTTTTTAAGAAACACTGTTGGTTATTTAATCATTTATTTTCCGGAGTTAAAGGGCCCATCCCCCACCACACCCTTTTTCTCTTCTCTTAAGAAAATCCAAACTTATAAATCTTGGTTTTTAACAAGGTGTTATAAGTTTAAATCTTGGTAAAAACCAAGATTTTTAGTTCTTTGGTTTTAACCAAAATTTTACCAAGATTTTTGGCCACCCCAGTCTTATATTCCTTCCATCCTCCCCTCCCCCATTCTTTGTTGATTGACAGAGTTTTGGTGCATCCTGTTCCCTGGAGAAGGACCACCCTGTGAGTAAGAGATAGCACAGGGAGAAGGGCAATTTCCTGCACGCAGTCCACTCCTTTCCATCACCAGTACCACATATGATCTCCAAAGATCATAGGATATTTTGGTACTCTGTGGGAAATATCCCAGAGCAGAAAAATATCATTAAAAATAATTTTTGTGCTAATGTAAGAGCCATAAAATTCCAGGAATAGAAGAGAATATAGGGATTAGGGCCCATGCCTGCATGCACCCAATCCCACAACCAAATAACTTCCTGGTACCTCCAGGTATAGCTCCAGATGTCACTGCAGGACCACTGAGTAACGCTGGTCCTCTCTGGCACCACAGGGCCCAAGAAGCAACACCTCCTGGTCTCCACCACTGAACCACAGGCCTCAGCTGAGTACTGAAGTTAGGGGCACTCTTTGGGAAGTCCCCCAACAAGTCCCCCACAAAAAAATCTGTTCTGTCATAAGGCATAATTTTGAAAAGCTTTAGCTTGACTTTTTAAGTCAGGGAGACTTTATACGTCTATGCTGAAATTATTTATTAGGAATAATTTTAAAAATGTAAGTCAGCTTTCATGCAGTCAAATGATCGCTGCAGTTTTGACTAAAATGCCTTACCTGAGGGGCCGGAGCAATAGCCCAGTGGGTAGGACGTTTGCCTTGCATGCGGCCGGCCCATGCTGGCCCGGGTTCGATCCCTGGCATCCCATATGGCACCCTGAGCACCGCCAGGAGTAATTCCTGAGTGCAGAGCCAGGAGAAACCCTTGAGCATTGCCGGATGTGACCCAAAAAAAAGAGCCTTCCTTTAGAATATGCACCAATTAATTTTCCTAGTACATTTGTATCAAGGATTAAAGCATTAAGTCATCTACACTACCTTTACAAACCAGTTAAGTACCACTGAAACATTTGATAAAATTGGAGGAATTTAAAATTGTGTTTCAGTACCTGACAGTACAACAGGGTGCTTTCTTTGCATGCAGCTACCCATGCCAGACCCTCAGCACCCCACATGATTCCTCAAACACTGCTAGGACTGATTTCTGAGCATAAAACCAGGAGCAAGTCCTGAGGGCTGCTGGCTATGGCTGAGAACTGTTTCAGAAACATTCATAGCTTTTATAATATAGTTATTTCCAGACAGACTCTGGTTCAAATTATTGTCCCTCCAGTGTTTTCTACTGAAAAACTTCAGAGCAATCACCTAGTAGGTCATAATGGGAACCTTCACACTTGCTAATTATATGAGCCCCTCAGAGAGGACAACTGATGGTGCCACCAAAGGCAGGCTAACTGCAAGGCAGGGAAACATCCCATTGAAATTCATCCTTATTCCACCACCTGAATATGCCTGAACAGAGATTATTCAGCACATATGGGCTACACAATCAATCATAAAATAGGAATTCACACAATCCAATATTTACTAACACAACCTGAAAATCCCTGAAAGACACATGCTGGCAGATGCCACAAGAGCTGGCCCTGGGTCTCTGGGTTTCTGCAAGCTCAAAGCCACTGGCATTTGCCTTAAGGCTCTTGTGCAAATCACAACAGGAGATTTGGGTCAGGATAGGAAAAGGCAGTTTAATTTTGTAACTCTTGGAAGAGCGTTACAATTTTATCATGAATCCAATGCTAGCTGGTCTGGGTATTTTCTTTTATAACCCCCCACAGGTCCTTAGAAAAACTAAGGGCAGAACACTAAATTATTCTGAAAAAGAAGAGAAAAGGACCTTTGTGGGCATTTAGGGGTATACCACCTAGCTGTATGATGTTCACTTGATCACTTGATCACTTGAATCCGTTATTCATCGATTTGCTCGAGCGGGCGCCAGGAACATTTCCATTGGACCCTATCACGTGCCAATGTAGCCCAATGGCATCTGGTTGATTCAGGGATATAAAGAGCCTCAAACCGTTCCTTTTAGGGTCTTGACAAGGAAGTCTGACCATTGTAGGTAGGCGGCCACATGATCTTTTGACATCCCGTGGGATCCAGTCGGTAATGGCTCTAGTCCAGTGGTCGTCTCCAAATCGCATTACATGTCCAGCCCATCTGATTTTTGATACCTTGGCAAACGAGACAGCGTCCCTGATTCTGGAATAGCAATGGAGGTCAGAACTCTGGATTCCTTCTCTCACTTGAGTGAGGCATGATATTCCAAGCATAGCTCTTTCGCTTGCTCTCTGGGAGACCCGAATAGCATTCTCATCCTGCTTTCGTAGGGCCCAGGTCTCTGAGGTGTATGTTAATGCAGGGAGAACGGTGGAGTCGAAGAGATGTGCCTGGAGCCGGAGGTTCTTTGTCCTTTTAGCTATTTCTTCGATGCCTTTGAAGGCATTCCATGCCGCTCTTTTCCTCCTGCGCAGCTCAGGTTTTAGGTCATTCATCATGTTGACTTCTCGACCTAGGTACACATAATTGCTGTATTCAGAGATGTCTGTTCCATTGAGAGTGAATGGGGCCTCTGGAACTAGTTTATTTTTCATAAACATAGTTTTGTTTAGATTCAGCTGTAGACCTATCTATCCACATTCTCGGTCGAAGTCAGTCAGCATTTGTGCGGCTTGGCTAATGTTTGGTGTTATTAGAACGATGTCATCAGCGAAGCGGAGGTGGTGTAGTTGCCGACCATCTATCTTCATTCCCATTCCTTCCCATTCTAATTGTCATATGATGATCTCAAGGGTGGCGCTGGTGTCCTTGGACCTAGTTTGCAAAGTTCATTTAATTACTGGTGATAAGTAAAAGCCTCTTGGAACTGTGCTGAATTTGTAGACCATCCATCTGCTCAGGGCCATTGAAATAAAAGGGAACTTGTTCTCTTGCTACTGCTGGGGATCCCAGGTGTCTCCCGACAGACACAGACAGGTATAACTTCTGCATACATGAATCCTGCCCCTTTATAAAAACACTGCAAAAATTCTTATCCTCTATATCAGAAATTCATATGCTCTATACCCAAAATATTAAACATAGCATTTCCTATGACATTGTAGTTATGCACATGCTGCTAGCCCTGCCTCCAAATTTCCATCACTGAGAGGAAAATACAGACACAGATATTCTCAAATCCATAGATTAAAATTTAATATAGCCAATATCCTCGTGCATACTTTAAATGCATATCAAACCATTTAAGTAAACTCAATCTAACCTGCTCTCACAAAACTATACTAAAGATTTCCTCTTGACTCTAAATGTCCTCAGACACACATTGTAATCCTACACACACAAGTACTAGTCAGATTCTGTAAAAAAATAATAAACCAAGTTTATACAAATAAAAGCCCACCTAGGGATTAAGGGAAACACGTCTTCAGTAGTTTGCTAGTTATTTCCACAATTAATAAACCCTTGCCAAAAGTCTTAATATTCCCAGGAGATAGTTATCATTTACATATAAAGTATGTAAATACAAATTTATGCTTTCATATACACACAATAACCCACAGCTTCATCTCTAAAAACAAGTACAAGCTTCATTGGCAAAAGGGCAGTGGTGGGGTCACCGGGCAGTTGGTGGTTTGGTGGTGAAGGTGCTATAACTTTGCATCAACACCGTAAACATTAACACTATTAACTATGCTACCTAAACTACCATTAAAATATATTTAAAAACCTTAACATCTGGATCAAGAGGTAGTACAAGGAGTGAATCATTTGCTTTGCATGTAGCCGACCACAGTTTGATCCTATGTACCACAGAAGGTCCCCAAGCACTGTCGTGAGTGAACCCAAAGCACAGAGCCCAGGACTAAGCCCTGAGCAGCAATGATGTGGCTCCAAAGCAAACAACAACAAAAGACCCTGAGCATCCTTAAATAAACAGACCGAAGCCATGAGTTAAACCAATGCACCAAGACACGCATGACTCATAGCAAACTCCCATCTAGGACCTTACCTCTCCCATAAGTGCACCCTCACCAGCATCTCTGAAAAGAGCACAGGGTCTACTGAGTTTCACATTGTAGCTTCTCACGCTAAAGGAAGAGTGTCTCTGGTGTATCCACATGCATGTGCTCTTCAAGGATACCACTGATGGGAAGTACATAATTGATAAATAATATACAGTTCTCCCCTTTGTAAATTCTATGTGTCCAACTGAGTTTTATGCAGGATTTAATGATTTCTTTTGTTCTACAGCACTTTCTCCTCGAGGTGTTGCAGGTGTGGTTGCAGTGCCTGGCTGTGTGGGCAGATGGTAAACAGGAGACAGGCTTGTCTACACCCAGGGCTCTGCCCCGTGGGCCCTGGATGATTGATGGTCTGACATAGAAGAAGACTGGGCGCCCTGGGACGAACTCAGAGCCACAACAGAGCCTCACAAGCTACCGTGGTGTATTCAATATGCCAAAAATAGTAATAATGGCCCTCATTCCCAACAAATGGAGACTTTACTGGTGCATACTCAAGCAAATTGATGAACAATGGGAAGACAAGTGACAAGTGATTTAGGCTGTCCATGCATAGAGTTCCATACCAATGGTTAAACAATCTCAGAGCACAATTAATGCATGGTTATTATCAGGTTCAGCTACTTCCTTGTTCGTCTCCTTGTAAGAAAGCACAGACTCACATAAATACTGATCCTTTTTATGTTACAAAACACAAAGTAAGTATGTGAGTTTGAACATTACTGATTTTACTAGTTGGCCAATGAATTTGTAATGTTTCTAAAGAAAATATGATGTTTACTATTTTTTGTCTGTATCCTGCTCCCCTGTATCCACTGTCCCCTACACAGGAACTATTCCCTTTCCTTAGCCCCCAGTGGAATGGAATCTGCAAGAATGAAATTCAAGCCCATTTTTCAGGATTGTCCCGCTTACTGCGAGGTGCCAATTCCACACATGACCTAGCCCTACCCTTTCACTGTCTCCCCTAAAATTATTCTGTCTTTCCATCCTGCCTTCCCTGTAGCGCTGAGTCCTCAAGTCAGAATGATCTTCCTACAGGATTACTGTGCCCATGATTTCTGTTCCTTATAATGCTCTACAGGTACCTTCACAAAGTATACTATCACCTTGCTCCATCTTCACGACACCTGGTAACTCTGTTACCAGTTGAACTGCTTCTTATCCAAAACATGATTCATACTGACCATCTTCTCATTGTATGATTTTTCTTAAAAAGGTATATATTTTGGATATGCCATGGGGTGCATTGAGAGACTCACAGTTTCACTCCATACAAGCAGGCTTACAGAACTGGCCCTGACTCCTGCAACCTTCCAGCTGCAACCACAGCCAGCCCAGAACCAAAGGGAAACTCCTCCACATGGACACATCACATAAGTGCCAGCTGAAGTCAGAGGGCACCAAGTGCCAGGGTCCCCAAAGGGTCAGTTTGGGGGCTTATACCCAGTGTCAGAGAGACACTGAGACCTGCAGTACCCAGTGCAGACAGAGTGCCGCTGTTCCCAGACAAAGATGGGAGCAAATGTTCCTGAGAAAACAAGCAGAAGCTGCCATCCAAGAGGTGGCAGCAGGTAGCAGACAGTGGAGGTGAGCTTTGCCATCAAGTCATGTTTGAAGCAACTATCCCCAATTCTAGTGGTGTATTTGCAACACACCACCTGGCCACAAAGATCAGCTTACTGAGCAGTTGCTATTGGGTACCATTCCCATCACATCTGGTCACTGCCCAAGGCAGGTAGACTGTGATACCTTAAAAACTGCAGCACCCCAGCAATAAGCAAACCTAAGTCAGAGCTGCTCAGGCCAACTAGGTTTTAGTGCTACAGCAGTTTCAGGACACCGGTGTTAAATCCCCCCATACACATCATCCAGATATAGACAACTCAGACATGGGCACTAATTGAAAGTATTAATAATTCCTCAAGGAAGTCTGACCATCTTGTAGGTGGGCGGCCACCTGATCTTTTGACATCCCATGGGATCCAGTCGGTAATGGCTCTAATCTAGCGGTTGTCTCCTTCCTTGTAAAGACCCTGAATGAACGGTTTGAGACTCTTCATATTCCTGAATCAACCAGATGCCATTGGGCTACATTGGCACGTGATAGGGTCCAATGGAAATGTTACTGGCGCCCCCTTGAGCAAATCGATGAATAACGGGATTCAAGTGATCAAGTGAAGTGAATAATTCCTCCCAACGCATCAAGAACTGCTAGAAATCAATGGTGTTACAGTGTAGTAATGGAGTTCCATAACACCCAAACCATCTTTAGATGAAAAAGCAAGGAGATGCAATCATTTAATGTCAAGATGGAAGGCAACTTGGCGATCACCCAAAATTGCAGCCCAGAGCATGGTTTCAGACCACGTTTTCTTGCAACACAGCAACTTTTAGAAGAGGAGAAAAGCACAAAGAGTGGAGGTTCACGGTTGGTTGTTTCGTGACAATACACTGAGGTACACTGAGGCACGAGGGGTTCATATGGTATTAGGATTGGGGCCCTTATTATGGGAATCGGTGTGGTTGGATACATTGTTTTCAGTCCCATATAGACAAGTTTTCTTTCTTTCTTCTTTTTTTTTTTTTTTTTTCTTTTTTGGGTCACACTTGGCTATTCTCAGGGGTTACTCCTGGCTCTACGCTCAGGAATTACTCCTGGCATGCTCAGGCGACCATATGAGATGCAGGAGATCAAACCGGGTTGACTATGTGCAAGGCAAATGCCCTACCTGCTGTGCTATCGCTCGGGCCCCTAGACATGTATTAATTTGCTAACTGTCTTGGTGACCCTACCTAACTTCCCACCTAGGTAACAGGTGGGTTGGGTCCTTCTGCTTTGTTCTGAATCATAACTTATGATTTATGACCTGTTCATCTCTGCCCGGTTCCCAGAAGGGGTCACTCGGAGCTCCTGCCTATGGCTGCCGCCCCTGGTTACCTGCGCTTAGTTCCTGCCCATGCTTCTAACTCCCCCATCACCTCAGCAATAGATCAAGTCATTTCCTCCTTCACAGGGTCCAAGGAGAGAAGAGCAAAAGCGCAGATTAATTTCCACATATCCCATCCTCCATCCTTTTGGAGTGCTCATCAAATCACTGACGTCTCATCATTTTCTATTAGAGTAATGTCACATTCTCCATTGGCACAATAGATTAGAACAGGTACACACAGACATCAAGTTAACAGAAGATGTCATTTATTAATAACAAAAGCAATCAAGGTCCTGCTAATTCAGTTAGAACCTATTGGGATTAGGGGATAAACACAGTAGGAAATATAGTAATTCCTTTTATCCAAAACGTTAAATTGAACTTAAATGGTTTAGCAGAGTGGCTTTTCCTAGGGACATATCATACTCTCTAACCACAGTTCTCAGGTCAGTTTTGTTTCAGCTTTTCCCAACCCCATAAGGTTCTCTTCAGTTATTTCCTTTGGTGTAGGCTGATATGACAGTGTTCTTGACCAACTATATTCATTGTGGGCCAGTGGGCCCTCTCTGTTGATTAGGAGAGCATAATGCTGGCCCCAGGCCCATCCAAGGCCATCAGAGGGACCCAGTTTTTTTGGGTGTTAGGAATTAAGGTCAATCTAAAGGTAACTGAAGCATAAGATAATATGATGAATGCCCAGTTTCTGTGTTTCAGAGTCCACCTGCATGCTACTGTTTGGGAGTTATGTCTCCATTAGACTTCACTAAGTACCAAGGTGGAGTCTTAACCCAGTAAATGGGGAATCATTAACATTCTTCATTGCCAAAACCCTCAAAGATGGTTTTTTAAACACTTTGGTTACTTTCTTCCTCTCAATATAAATGGGAATTTATTGGTCCTCATGACTGCACATGCTAAGTGTCATTAGGATGCACCTTGCCCTAATAATTTCTACTTCTGATTTCATCCGGGCTCTAACTTTTTGAGTATTTCAAACACAGGCAGACCGACCACTGACTGCAAACATAGTTGCCACTCACATGCACACATACATACATACTCAGAGTCAACTGATCGAATTTTCTATTTCTCTTATCCCTTAGAATGACAGGAGACAATTGGGGTGGGCCAAGAATGACAGGACGGCCCCCCAGGACAAATGGAACCCTGCTGGCCTATTGAAACCATCTGGGGTCCCTCCAGACACTCCCGGAAACTGCCCAGGTCTGTCTGTCTCTTAGGGAAACAGGTCAGGAAAGAGCTCTCTCGGCACTGAGATGGCCAGGACAGATTATGGACAGGCCAGCTGGGAGCCAGTCTGCTGCAGGTGCTAGTCCTCTGGCATGTCCAGGGCTCACTCAGACGCGGATGGGCAGCAGAGCAGCGACCGACTCTCTGGGGTCTCCACTCAAATACAGGGGACACAGTGCAGAGTCAGCACAGCAGAGCCAGAGTTTCAGAAAACAAGTTAAAAACAATGTTGAAAAAACATAGAAGCACACGCATATAGGTCACACGTATAAAGCATTCTACACATCGCCATCTTCTCAAGTGCCCATGCGACACTTTATATAACTGATCATTTGTTAGACCACAAAAACTTACATAGCACTTTCAAGAAGCAAAAAAATATTCCAAGAAAGTATCCTGAGCACCATGACAAGAAAGCATAAATAATGAAAAATAAGAACTGCATATGCCATTGGTACAAGAAGGAAAGTGAAGTGTAAATTAGAAAAAAAATTTAGCCTACTAAAAATGGAAACACACCTCCCTAAAACATGTGAAAGGCTGCATAGGTAAAGGTTAAGGTTGAGAAATAAGAAAATTCTCGAACAAAAGGGAAAATGAGCCAATCCAGAATGGGTTGTGGAAAGATAAAATTTAAGAGAATAAGAATAAATGAACCTAAGATGACAAAATCTTAATTGAAAATTGGGCATCAGAACTGATTATATATAAATATAAAGGAAAATATGGCTACTATGTTCAACAATATATAAGAAATCTATACAAGACTGATTAAGGGGAAAAATACATAAAGTAAAAACAGAAAGAAACAAATGGGACTATACCAAAAAGTGTTTGCATGGCCAAAAAAATAAGGCTAAAATTAAAATAGTTCCTATGTAAAGAAGTAAACATCTGCAAGCCATGGTTTTGATAAAGGTTTTAAAATCAAAAATACATAAAGCACTTATAAAGCTCAACAAAAATACCCAACAACTCCATAGACCTAGAAATGAACATACATTTTCCAAACAGGGCTACGCACACCAGTAAGCATGTTAAAAGATTTACCTACACACTTGTTATCAAAGATATGCAAAGCACAAATTAAAAAACAACGAATTTCATATGTTAGTGAGAAAGGCATACATAAAAACACATAAATAAAACCGTATTGATAAGGTGTAGTGAAAATGGAAGCCCCTTTTTCACAGTTCACAATCTGTGCTATATTTGGCTTAGCCTGTGTGGAAAAAATTTGGAAACGTCTCAAAAAAGCAGAAATATAGGTTTCATACTTCCCAGTGATTCCACTCTTGGAATGTTACTCCCTTCCCGCCGTGTCCTGCCCCCAAAACCTGGTTAAAAATAACAAACCAACCATTAAAATCAAAATGATGCTTGCATGCCTGTCTTCCCTGCATGGTCAGAACAATAGTCAGGAAAACAGCAAATGTCCACCAACACATGAGTGGATAAAGAAGCTGTAGTATACACATACAAAAGAACACAACTCAGTTGTTAGGAAAGATGTCGTCTTCCAGCCTACTACAACTCGGATGGAGAGGATGTTACCAGAAGCAAAGTAACTCCAGGAAGGACAAACACCGTGTGATTGCGCTCAGAGCGCTCAATAACCAAGGGAAGACGAAACATACTGGATGAGGACAAAGCCTTGACCTTTAATGACGAAACTGAGATACTTACAGAGACCTGCGGACAGTGGACACCGCTGAGGAAGGCCCTGGGTCTGCAGGCACTGATGGCCACATGCGACCTCAGGTGTGGCGCTACCTGCAACACAGGGCCGAAAACCACACCCACGTCACTGCCTGCGCTTGGACCTCATTTGCAGACACACCCACGCTGGACCTTCACTCTCCCAAGTACATAAAGTTCCTTAAACTCCAAAGCTCCTCCTTGGAAGATGAGGACACTGACCCCGGTTGGAACCGTCCCAGCAGTCCTTTACCTCACTGCAGCTCAGAACCGGATCCGGAAGCTGACCTGGCGCAGGTGCGCAGCGGTGCACACAGGCTGCTGGAGACGCGCCTGCACACAGCGAAGCTGCTCAGGGCACACACCACGCTGATGGCCCCCGACACAGGCATGGGTGCAAATATCCTATGGGGGACCAACACCCATAACCTTGGGGCGCCGTTGGCGGCAGAGACCCCGCGAGAGCTGGGGTGCGGCGTGCGTGTCCGTTGCCTCCAACTGTTGAGAACCAAGCCGGGAGCCGCCACGCAGCCCCGGCAGCGCGTGTGTGCGGCCATGTGGGGACACGTCCGCGAGTCACGCACCAGGTGCTCAGGATTATTGGTGGGTTTTCATGGCACAGCGAGGAAGCAAACACAAAGTCTCTCTTGGTGCTGAGGACGAAGTTTATTCTCAAAATCCATCTCGGATGAAATTGTTGGCTGAAAGCAAGTCCAGCTCTCCGTGATGGACGTCCACGTCGGAGAAATGTCTCAAGCTCTTGTTTCCTCTGTCCAGCACTGACGTTTGCAAAGAAGTTTCCTGACTCGGGTTGAATTTCTCTCCTCTGGTCATCTCCGCCGAGCCAAGGTAGAGAAGAGCTGCTAGGACAGGTGCAGAGATTGGTGTCTGCGGGCAGGTCCGGGCGCAGAGAATTGAATGACCTAATGGCTAATGTCTGAGCAGGTCATTTCCCCTGGGTGACAAACAGTGCAATGAGCGTTGTGTGTAAGGGTCAGCTCCTGACCTTTCAGATTGAGACGATGCAGAAATCTTATACATCACCAAGGAATTAGACACTGATAAATAACTTTCTTGAAAACACTATAAAAAGGGCAGGGGAAATCTTAGTTCATATATATAGATACATAGATACATATAAACATACATATATATACATATGTTCCATTGGCTGATATATGCAATAATTTCTTTATATGCTAGTGTGACTACTCACTTTTGTAGGCTACATCCCATAGCAGAAACATCTGCAGTCTCTAATTGAATCCCTAATAGAATATATGTATATGTATTCTATTTATATACTATAGATATTCTAAAATATATATGTTCTATATAATATATTCTATTATATAGAATATACATATGAACATATATATTATATATTTTCTATATATATCTATCGGTTTTATATATAAAACCGGAGGTCAAAACAACTATTAGTAAATACAAATGAATTATTTTTTTGGTTTCAGCTTACAGTAAATGTCTAGAAATATGTTAAGAAAACAGGAAATAGTTTTGTGTGATGGACAGCATTGTACTGACCAAGGAAAGATCAGAGGAATATATACCACTGCACTGACCCTTAGAAAATGTTTAGGTTTGAATTATGTAAAGATATTTTGTGATTAAAACATTATGTTAAAAAAAAAAAAGCATAAAATTTAGGGATAATGCAAAGAAGTGATTTTGAGTCTGGTCTGTCTGATCCTCAGTAGTGCTAGCGATTCCTGGAAGGACAGAGGGACCTTCCATTAGAATGAACGTTTGAAAATACGAGTCTTCTCTGAATCTATGAGTTTTCAGTCAGAGGGAAAATTCTGCCACACTGGTACTGAATCCTAAGGAACGCAGCGCTGATAACACCCCCCCAACTGCTGCAGCTCAGGGGTGACTCCCGCAAACTCTGCTCCATGGGTTGATGAGTCACTATGGTCTGCTCGTGGTGAGAAAGCGTAGACTCTGCTGAACTACACAACAACAGGGAGAGAGGACAGAGAGAGAGCTTGAGGGACGCACAACTAGGCTGGTGGATGAAGCACTGGAAGCACCCTGAAGAGCAAGTCAACCCTGTGTGCTGGGAGTCTGGAAACTCCGTCAAGTTGCTGAAAGAGGCCATGGCAGCTTTACCATGGACTCGTCTGAAGGAAAGTTCTGGTTCTGGCCCTGCAGCCAGAGCCCTCCATGGAATGTTTCCCCAGCCAGGCCCTCCTGGCCCTCCCCTCCCGCTGCAGAATGTCTTGGGCCCAACATTCCTGAAGTTCAAATTCAAACACTCGCTGAGCCACTGGATGTTGAGCATCTGCGTGAGCAGTTCACTCTGCGATCCTGGTGGAGATTTGGTCCACTGTGAAGGCTGATAGGCAGCCAGGGCCCCTGGCCTCGTCTACAGGGATGGCGTCAGAAGGAGGTAAGCCTGTGAGGGGTGTGAGTGTGGGTGTGTGAGTTTGAGATGCTCCCAAAAAATGCTCAAATCCTCTGGATTCAAAGGTTCACACTCAGGAGGGATACCAGGGATTGAAGGAATGAGAAAGTCGAGAGTCCTGGGCTCTATGGACATCTCACCTGTACCCAGGGGGCCTAGGAGAACCCAAGGGAGGTGTTCAGATCCTAAGATAATAATGATTGAGAATTACTATTAATTTATTATTATTATTATTATTATTATTATTATTATTATTATTATTATTAGCTTTGTCCATGGAGGTGGGTTGAAATGACTCAGAGAAATGTAAGAGAAAGGAAACAGACAAAATGCTTCTTTGTGTTTATATCACGGGCACAAGGCAATTAATTTGTCATGCGTTTGTATAGAGCCTTGGGCCTGAGGCTTGGTTTATGTGGTGGCACAGGGAAGACCCAGGAAGGCTGAGCCCAGGACAATTCCTTAGTCCATGGTGACTTTCTAAACAAGCCTTGGAGAGCCACACCTCAAGCGGGCAAGATGGTCTGAGCCAGAACATTGTTGAGAGGCTTTTGTATGCACTGTGGTCATCCCCAGCCTCTCCAGCGCGGGGCTGGAGTGAGTCACTGCCATGGTCAGAGCCTGATGCCCCGCAGGCCGGGGACACTCCTCTCTCAGCCAGGCAGCTGTCGGGGGCGGCAGGAAGGGAGTCAGGTGACTTCAGCCCAGCTGGGACTTGACTCCTGAGTTGTTCTGGTTGTCTCCCGGGGGGGGGGGCAGTTAGTCCTTCCCTGGCCCTGCATGGTGCCGCCCAAGCCTGGGTTGAATATTGATTGATTTTCACATCCTCTCTTCACAGAGAGGGAGTGTGACTGTGTCTCTGTGTGTGATTGTGTGTCTATATGTTGGTGTGTTGGATTTCCCTGTGTGGGAAGGCTAACGCTGAGAGAAGTATTAGCTGTGAAGGCTAATGCTGAGAGAGCAGGTGGAGTGTACAGAGTCAGAAAGAGCAGGAGTACTTGGGGGCCGCTGTCTCGCCAGCCATGACGGGTTGGGCCTCTCCTGGGTAGGCTCACTGAGTTCCTCCTGGGCATGATGGCCGCAGACAACATGGACTCTTCTGACAGCGGACTGATGGCCGTGTGCAGTGTGACCTGTGTCTGTCATTGGGAGCGTGTGGAAGGTCGGGGCTCATTGTCAGACAGTACATGCTGCCATGTTCCTTCTAAGGGGTTTCATGAGTGACAATCGGGACTATTGGATGCCAGGGGAGGAGAGCGACCAGGGCAAGCTGCCCCCTGCGTGTCCTCCTCTCTCACCTCCTTCCCTCTCTCTCTCCTCAGCGTCTCGGGTGCTGCTCCCAGAGATGACCCTGAACCTTGGGGTCTCCGGCTCTGCTTTCCGGGTCTTGCCCTTCCTCGCACCTGGGCCCCCCAGCCACCACCCTGGGAGCCCATCCAGATGCCCCCTCTGGTGACCTCCGCCATCGCTCCTGGAAACCCTCTGGTGCTGTCACCGTTCCCACCATGCCCCTGGTGGCAGGAGCTGCTGGCTGTGGCCCCGTGGCCCTGGGCCTTCCACGGTCATCATCCAGGTCGGCCCCTGAAGTGGGGCTGGTGGAGGCAGCCCAGAACCAGCCTGTCACCCTGTCACAGGCTCCACTCAACTGGGGTGTTACAGGGGCACCATCTGCTGGTGCTGGGTACCCTGCACCCACGTTCTTGGTATCCTCTGTGCCGGTGACGGTTATGCCCGCCCCAGCTGCGGAGTTTCACCCAGGCTGGCACGGGGAGACCGTCCTCCATGTGATCCACCACCAGTGGCCCAGGTGGTCCCCCATCGTCCTCCCATCCAGCGGTGGGCCACAGCCCCGTGGGTTTGCAGGGAGAGTGGTCCGGCCCCCTGCCCGAGCCAGGCCTCGGGTGGAGACTCCTGCAACTCCAGGAGTGTCTATGAGAACTTCAAGCGCTGGAAGCTCTTCAAGTCCATGACCCGGAAGTATCTTCCAAGGACTCCAGACAGGGAAGCCCTTTCCTGCTTCCTCATGTGAGTCCCTCAGGGGGCTTTGGGCTCATGGGAGCTTCCCAGGAGGGGACTAGTGTGTCACTCAGGATAGGGTCTGAGGGACATCTATAGGAAGGACAACGGCAGTATGCCCTGTGGCAACAGGTACAGGACTCACCATCCTTTAGGTCTGTGGCCGCCTTAGCACAGCAGCTGGAGTCCAGACGAGTCACTGATGTTCTCAGAAATGCCATCCAGGGGGCCCCGACTCAGGGCCCCATAGTGACCCAACCGTGTAGTAAAGATTCACTTGTGTCATTTCATCGTGTTGGGTCTGACCTATGGTTTAAGGGTCAGATATTTAGTTCTTAAGACCAATGAAAGCACAGATGCACCAGGATTTAGACAGGCCAATGACAGAGTGGCCTTGGGAGTTCCCAAATGGTCCCCACAGCTCAGGGTGGACACTGGCAAGAGCAGTGGGCTGGAGTGTAGGAAGCAGAGTCACCCCTTGGAGGGTGAAGCCAGGGCCACCCTTGGGAGGTGAAGGGCACAGGTGTGGGGGTGACGGCTCCCTGCGGACGCAGGCCCTGACTGGCTCTGGCCTTGCAGCCCAGTGATGCGCACGCTGGCCCGCCTGAAGCCCACCATGAGTTTGGATGAAGGCCTGAGACTGGCCCTCCGGGAATGGCGGAACCAAAGCAACATTGACCGCATGATCTACTACGACATGGCGGCCAAGTGAGTCGTGGCCCTGGGCTGAGGCGGTGGGTCTGGGCTGGCTGCGGGCCTGGGGCTGCTCCCAGAGAGGCTGTGGGGTCCTTCAGCCAGAGAGACACCCTTCCTGCAGAAGTTCCTCCCTCCCAGGGCACGGGGCCCTTCTCCCAGCCCCACTCTAGGGTCCCTGACCTCACAGTCCCTGGCCACGCTGTGGACATCCCAGGGCAGAAGTGTGTGATCAGTGAGGTGCAGGGGGCGTGCCCACCCCCATTCGCATCCCTCATGGGGGGGTGGGCCACGAACACCCGAAGGCAGCGGCTCTCCTGTCCCTTCCTCGTCTCTGCTCTATGCTCGACCCGGCTGGGCCCGTCTCAGCGGGGCTGTGCTCCCCACTCCAGGTTCATGGAGTTTGAGGCAGAGGAGGAGATGGAGGAGCAGAAGCCGCAGTCGGTGACTGAGGTGCAGGGTCTGCCTCCCGCTGCCCCGCCAGAGCCTGAGCCTCAGGCAGCTCCATGCGCACAGCTGGGCCAGCAGCCAGGTACGGACCTTGTCGCCCAGCTAAAGGCCACAGGCCCTTGGAAGGCCCTCATGGACCCGTCCCTGCTCGGGAGCCTTTTGCTCTTCCCAGAGCTCCCAGGCCTTGCAGCCCGGTTGCTCCCTGTCCCCCCTGGTCTCTCCCTGCTCCTGGCACTCCCCACCATGCCTTAGGCAATCAGACTGACCTCTGAAGTGGGGTGGGACACTCTGGGGACATGAAATTCCTACAGCACTGAGGGTCCCCTCGTCCCTCACTCAGTCTTGGGTTTCTGGTGGCCTGACCCAGCCCACAGGGACCCGACCCCCAACTCTGTCCTCATGCTGTGTGTCTGCAGCATGGAAGTGGGGTCCCCTCACCCCTTCTCTTCTCCATCCACCTCAGAATGTGTCCCTAGTAAGGACAGTTCCTGTGGCCAGGCAGCTCGCCCCCAAGGCGCACAAACCTCAGCGGCCCCTCAAGACCAAGGCCCCCACGGAGATCCCTCCTGAGGCTGTTCAGGAGTACATGGACATCATGGATGAGCTGCTGAAGGCCCCCAACAAGGCCTTGGAGGCGCCCCGGCGGATGTGCAGAGAGCAGGAAGGGAACAGCCCGAGGAGGCCGGGACCTGCCCTGAGCCAGGTCTCCTGAGCTACATAGATGAGCTTTGCTCCCAGGAGGACTTTGTCACCATGGTGAGGGGGCAGGGGCGCTGCTGTGGGCTGGGGAGGGCCCGGGGCAGCCCAGCACCAGGGCAGCTGTCCAGGACTTTGCAATGACTTGTGGTCTTTGTATCTGGGCTCTTTAGGGCATGCCCAAGTGTGTTCCGTCTGTCTGCTTGTGTTTATACGCATGTGGGTACATGTGTCTTTCTGTGTACCTGCTGGCCCTTGTCTTTGCACTGGCCCACTGATGGTTTGGTTGGTGTGTGAACATCTATGTGTGTCTACATCTGTGTGCACTGTAGGGCTCTGTGTGACCATGTGCTAAGAAGTGTCCATGTGCAGAGAGGAGGAAAGTTCTGTTTCCTCTGTTATTGTGTTCATGGACTACATGTCTGTACACATGTGCTTCTCTGTGAGACTCGGTGAACAATCTGTGTCTTTGTGAGTTGTCTGTATAGGCGTTGTGTCTGTGCAGGTGTGAGCACTCCCTTGTGGGTCCCTGTGAGCACTTTGTGCCCCTCCCAAGCCCCCTGCACTGTGCCTGTGAAGGGGTTTGTTTGCTCCCACTTTCCTCTCCCGGTCCCCACAGGACCCTGACCCCACTTCCTTCTGCTCAGGTCGAGGCGGTCATTCACCCCAGCTTCCTGGAGCACCTGCTCTCCCCAGACCCCCAGCTGGATCTCTCGGCCCTGGCAGAGGAGCTGGAAGAGGAGGAAGGACTCACCCCTGCACAGGTGAGAGGCAGATGGACTCTGGGGAGTCCTGGGGGCGCCTATGGTATAAAGGACGGTTCGGGTGAGGCGGTTGGCAGGACCTGTGCATGGAAAGGAGTTTCTGGGCTAGTTCGGGGAAGAGGACCCGTGGGTGAAAGACCCCAGGACTTAGATAAGCGGGAGTGATTGCGATAGGGAGGGGCACCCCAAGAGAGCCCAAGTGAGTGTGTGCCCTCCCTGTGGGGTCATGGCAGGGGGCAGCCCTGGGAGGCCCCAGAGAGGACCTGTACATGGCCTGGGGAGGTAGTGGGGCCTGTGGGCTGAGAGGCGGGCACAGAGATGGGCATCTGTTCCCATGGGAAGTGAGGTCACCCTCCCCAAACCCCTCCCCACCCTGAGCCCCCTCTCATGCCCACTCTGTCCATCCTCCCCTCAGCTTGTGGAAAAGCGGCTGCAGGCCCAGAAGGAGAAGGGGACCATGAAGGCTCGACCTTCACACCACGTGCCCCCAGAGAACTTGAGTACAGCTGAGCGTGCAGCTGATTACGGTGCCCGGACACCTACCAGTGGCCACAGGCCAGGGGCCAGCGATGCATCCTGCTCCCCAGAGACTGGCTGTGGAGATGCTCCAAGGTCTGCCCGAGCAGAGGCCATTGCCTTTGCTACATCTCTGGGGCTCCAGTGGTACCCATCCTCGCAGGCAGGACAGTCCCCTGTCCCCGTCTCATTGGCCCCTCCATGGACATCAGTGCGCCCGGCAGTTAGCCGAGGCCCTTCCTGGCAGTGGGCTTTCTGGGCAGGCAGAGAGCTCCAGTGAGGAGGAGGAGCTGCCCAGCCTGGCCTTCCTCCTGGCCTCTCACCACAGCCTGCCTCCCTCGGGCCTCCCTTGAGTCCTGGCCCTGACACTGGCCCCTGCCTGCCTAGAGTTCCAGGGGATCCCTGGCCAGCAGCTCCTCCCAGAAGAGCCTTCAAGCCTGCTGCCCCTGCTGCTGCCCGTTCTAGGAAGCGTCCTTTGTGCGGGGACCTTGGTCCCAGCACCATTAAGAAAACCTCCTTTCCCAGAGGGGAATCGAGGGTGTCTAGAGGCTCAGCCTTGACTGTGGAGCTGGTGGGCCCCTCCCTCCCTCGAAAGAGAAGGTTCCAGCCAGTTGGCGCCCAGAGGAGGAAGAGGCACAGCAGGAAGTAGGGGGCTCCCCTCCTGCCCCTCACTCCAGGTCTGGCTCCACTCAGATCCTGGGGCTGCTCCTCCTGATTTTCAGATTGGGTTGCTGTATAATGGGGGTGGGCGTGGAGGAGAGGGAGGGATGGGGGGATCTGGGCGGGGACTGGGCTGGGGCATCCCCTTGCTTCATTGATGTAAACTGAATAAAGTTCGGCATTGGAAACTCTCAGTGTCTGTCTTCTCACTGGCGCTCCTTGGGGAGGCCTGAGAGCACAAAGGGTGAGGGATCACAGGGGAGTGGGGACCCCAGAGGACCGTGCTCCCAGGAGCAGTGCAGGAGTCCTCCCCCACCTGTGCTCGGTCCCCCTGCTGACCCACCCCCATCCTGAGGACAGGACGAGTTCACACTAGCCTGGAGCTCATGAAACAAAATCTCTCGGACACTTGGCTCAGGTCCTTCACTGACAGGAGTCGACCACGCTCTGACTTTGACAGCATCATGGAATTTCAATTCTTCCTCCATACATATTTGAACATTTTACCATTACTCTTGGAAAAGAGAACACCGTAGTCTGGAGAGCAGTACAGTTGCTCAGTCTCTGGCTGGCCCATGGACATTCAGGCGTGCCATCCTTTTCACCCCATACTGTCCCATGCACGCTGAGGAGTCACGCTGAGCACAAAACCAGGAGCAAGCCCTGAGTACCACTGGTGTGCTCCCCAAATCAAACAATAAAATGGACAAGTTTAATGTACTGATTTTATGAATCAGTCTCTTTCCATTTGAGCCTGCTCCTGTCCCGGAGAACAGTGGTCTGAGAGCCCCTCTTCTCTTCAAGTTACAAGACAGTTGAAACTTGGGGCCTCATCAACTATCAGGGCACAGATGACTACTGCTTTCAACTCTAAGAATTAGAAACAGCAGAGAAAAAACCCTTTGTTGTTCCCACATCCACACCAGCACCGGTTGTTCTTGCTGTTTTGGATGTGTGCCAGTCTCTGGGGGTGAGATGGTACCTCATTGTTGTTTTGATTTACATCTCCCTGATGATTAAAGATGAAGAGCACTTTTTCATATGCCTTTTGGCCATTCAAATTTCTTCTTTTTGGAAGCTTCTGTTCATTTCTTCTCCCCATTTTTTGATGGGGTTGGCTGTTTTCTTCTTGTGGAGTGCTACCAGTGCCTGATATATCCTGGATATTAACCCCTTGTCAGATGGGCATTGGGTGAATATCCTTTCCCACTGTGTGGATTGTCTTTGTATCTTGGTCACCGTTTCTTTTGAGGTGCAGAAGCTTTTCAATTTTATATAATCCCATTTGTTTATCATTGCTTCCATTTGCTTGGTCAGTGGTGTGTCATCTTTAAAGATACTTTTCGTTTCAATGTCATAGAGCCGTTTCTCCTATGTTTTCTTCGATGTACCTTATAGATTCATGTCTGATATCGAGATCTAGAATCCATTTTGATCTGACTTTTGTGCATGGCGTTAGAAGGAGGTCTAAGTTCATTTTTTTACATGTAGCTGCCCAGTTTTCCCAGCACCATTTGTTGAAGAGGCTTTCTTTGCTCCACTTAATATTTTTTGCTCCTTTATCAAAGATTAAGTGGTTGTATATTTGTGAGTGCGTTTCAGGATACTCAGTTCTATTCCATAGGTCTACGGGTCTGTCTCTATACCAATACCACACTGTCTTAATTACAACTGCTCTGTAGTAGAGCTTGAGGTTGGGGAAAGTGATACCTCCCATCTTCTTTTTCCCAAGGATTGCTTTAGCTATTCGTGGGGTTCTCATCCACTGCTGGTGGGAATGCCGACTGGTCCAGCCCTTTTGGAAAACAATATGGGCATTCCTCCGAAAGCTAGATATTGAGCTCCCATTTGATCCAGCAATAGCACTCCTGGGAATATACCCGAGAGACCGAAAAACACATAGCAGAAACACTATCTGTACTTCTTTATTCATCTCTGCGCTATTCACTATAGCTAGAATCTGGAAACAACCTAAATGCCCGAGAACAGAGGACTGGCTAAAGAAACTGTGGTTCATCTACACTATGGAATACTATGCGGCTGTCAGAAAGGATGAAATTATGAAATTTACCTGCAAATGGATGGGCATGGAGTCTATCATGCTGAGTGAAATTAGTCAGAAGGAAAAGGACAGATATAGAATGACTGCATTCATTAATAGGATATAGATACCAGTGTTTTAATAAATATGGGAAATGGTAATGGCAGATTAAAACTCACCACTGAATATACACAAAGAGACTTAAGTGATAAACTCTAAATATCTGCAGGGCTAGCCACAATGTATAAAATAAGAGGGAGAGAGATGCAGAGACAGAGAGAGAGGTAGAGAGAGAAAGAGATGAAACTGGGGTACCTGCTATTAAGGCGGGTGGGGAAGGGAGGGGAGGAGGGGTACATTGGTGGTGGAAATGGGGCACTGGTGATGGGATGGGTGCTGGAATACTGTATTACCAAGAACCAATTATGAACACCTTTGTAATTGTATGTTTCACGGTGGTATAATAAAAAAATTAAAAAAAAACCCTTTGTTGTTAAAAAATTTAATCATTTACACTTATTACCATTAATAAAAACATAAGTAAGCAAACACATTTCTTAAAAATACTTAATGAACTTGAATTTACGTGAACTTATACTGCAGAGGGAGAGGGGCCAGAAGAGACGTGACATAAACACGGAGGCGGGGGCTCTGGGCACAGCAGTGGGGGCGGAAGTGAGCAGCCTCCTACTCTGAAGGTGAGATAATAAAACTATCTGGGGGCAATGGGTCACACCTGATGTGCTCAGGCTCCTCATGGCTCCGGGCTCAGGAGTCACTCTTGGCCGCTCAGGGGAACATACACTGTGCTGGGGACCAAACCTGTGAGCTTACACTGCACCGCTGCTAGACCCTGGAGGACGTCTTGGGCCTCCTGTCGCCTGGCTGCCTCCAAGGGTGCTGGCTGCTGGCCTGCGATGGACAGCCCCAATGTTGGTGCTGTGCCTGGGCACATGACCAGGGCACCTTGACGGTGTTCCCCAGGAATGTGTGGTGGCTGCTGGCCTGCAACAGGGACAGGATCCCCAGGCAGCGGTGCTGGGCTGGGCATGTGTCTGGCAGCATGTGACCTTTGTTCCCCGAACAACGCCGTGTGCAGCCGTTGGGCTGGTTCCAGCATCCATGGTGGGGGAGAGCTCAGGAGGTCTCAGGCCCCACTGGGAATCTCCCACGTTCTGAAACATTATTCAGTGCTATGATATCCAATACTACTGCAAGGGGGTCCATGGACACAGAGTCCCTCCACCACACCAGCACAGATGCCCACTGCCCAGTGCTACTGTGAAAGGGGTATATGGACACAGGGGTCCCTCCACCACACCAGCACAGATGCCCACTGCCCAGTGCTACTGTGAGAGGGGTCCATGGACACAGAGTCCCTCCACCACACCAGCACAGATGCCCACTGCCCAGAGCTACTGCAAGAGGGGTCCATGGACAGAGTCCCTCCACCACACCAGCACAGATGCCCACTGCCCAGTGCTACTGTGAGAGGGGTCCATGGACACAGAGTCCCTCCACCACACCAGCACAGATGCCCACTGCCCAGTGCTACTGTGAGAGGGGTCCATGGACACAG
Organism: Cryptotis parvus; assembly: GCA_021461705.1. NCBI lineage: Eukaryota > Metazoa > Chordata > Mammalia > Eulipotyphla > Soricidae > Cryptotis > Cryptotis parvus. Next base: position 28,103 of record JAJIBD010024209.1, read on the forward strand.
AGTCCCTCCACCATACCAGCACAGATGCCCACCTGTCCTTCCCATTCATCGCTCCACGCCCCTCTCCCATTATCTCCCTGATCCCTGAAACTCAGTTCTGTAGGTGTGTTCTTAGTTTCTGCTGTCTTTGGCATTCATTATTCCCCTATTTTGTCTCTTGATGCATCACAGATACACCCGCCAGAGCAGAAACCAGCTTTCCCCTTGTGCCGCGGTCCAGCAGCGGCCCACGCAATTTACCTCCAAATTGCTGTGAATATTCTACCCACTCCTCTGAGAGAGCCCCACAAAGTAATGAGAATATAGCGCCTGCTCGGTAGAGCCTGGCAAGCTGTCCGATGCGTGTTCGATATGCCAAAACCAGTAACAAAAATGTTTATTTTCCTGACCCCGAAAGAGCCCTTAATCCGGCACCAGTAAGAAAGGCGAACAAGAAGTGCCTGATAAAATTTCATGGCCATAACTAGGCTGCCAAAATGAAGAAGGACTAAAGTGACTGTCTGTACTTTCAATGCACGCACGCTGGCATTGGAAGCATACATTGAGGATCTGATGGTGCAAGCTCAAAAGATCAAGTATGACATCATTGATCTGACTGAGACGAGGAGGCGTCAGTAGCATCATGCTGTATTTGACACCGGAGAAGAATTGTTCCTTGGAACATGCGATAAAAGAGGTGTCAGTGGCGTTGTTGTCCTTGTCAACATGAACATGGCCGTCAACATTGATTCATTTGAATGGCTAAGAAACCGGATAGGACAATTACACTTGAAGAGATGTGGCTCACTGTCAGCAATTTCTATCCTCATTGTCTACACGCCAACATCCACATAAGGAAGATGAAATTGAGAAATTCTACATGGAACTGGAGGAGTTCTATAAAAAGATCACACCTTCTACAAGATCATAGTCGGTGATAATAATGCCAAGATAGGACCGAGAAGATTGGCTAAAGAACTCCACATAAGGACCCATGGCCTAAAATGGAATGAACAGGGTAAGAGACTATCTGAGTTCATCATGTCCACCCAGACCATTCATGGGAACTCACAGTTCCAGAAGGCTGAAGCAAAACAGTGGACATGGGAATCTCCTGGTGGACAGTTCCACAATCAAATTGAACAAATCATTTTCAATCGACTGTTTTGTCTGACTGATGTTGCTGTCTTCCCCAAATTCGAAATAGGATCGGACCACCATCTCCCTTCGTGCAAAATTCTACTTCCTGCAATGGGGAGAAAAGGCTGCAAAGTTTAAGAAGAGAACTCCCAGAACAACCACCAACTGGGAACTCTTTGGCACCATTGCAGCAACATGGGAAGATACCATCATTGAAGACATCGATGAAGAATACAACCAACTGGTTCAGCACCTCCATGATTGTGTGAAGAATCCCGAGAGAGAGAAAGACACTAAAGGACGCCTGTCTTCAGATACTCTCGAGCTCATTCGCCAATGTGGCAAGGCGCGAGCCTCAGGAGACCAAATGCTAACTTCCAAGCTTCCTAAACGGTGCAGAGAAGTGATAAAAGACGACCTCAAAGACAGAAGAGCAGAAATACTGGAAGATGCAGCAGAAGTCGGGAAAAGCATTCGCTCCGCCCCGCCTGTCCTTCACTGTTGGAGGACAGGTTTAGCTATTCTGGGAGTTTTGTTGTTTTGCCCACTCCCAGCTTAATCTATTTAAGTCAAGGTTCATTCTAATGAGACCTCTTTTCTATGTAAACACTGCTAGAGGGTGTGGCAGTTACAGAAGTCACCTTGATTGAATAACTTCTGACTTATACATCTACTAAGACTTCTATGTTTTCTAGATTGGGCACAGCTCCTCTTTATAGCCACTGCACCCAGTGTGGGACAGTTAGAATTTACCAGGAGACTACACCCTGGCTACGCTGAGACTATAGGAAAACTATAGGAAGGATCATACCAGTTTTCTCTAAGCAGGCGAGTGTGACCCTTTCAGTACACAAGAACAAGATACTCAGAATCACCTTGGTGCAGATAATAATAAGAAGGACCTTGTGGGTACCCTCTAGATTACATGAAGCTCATGAAATTAAGATGCATTACTTTATATCAGCCCTCTCTCTCTCTCTGGTGTTTTACATAAGAGATAATCTTGGTATTAGTCCTTGGCAGTAATCTTTGTTTATACCTGCAATAGGGTGTGGCACTACACTCTGTTTAGAGTTCTTTGTTGACATGACCCTCCCGGTTGGATTACTTTGGTGTATATAAGGGGACTGACTAGAGGCCCCTTCATCTTTCGACTTTGGGCCTTTTTGCTTTCAGCTTTTGGCTCCCTGTGGCTTATAGCTCCTCGGCCTTTTGCTTTTGGCTTTTTGCTCTTTGGTCTTTTGCTCCTTCTTCTGGGTAGGACTCAGCTTGGGTGAGATCCTCTCTCTTTGGTGGGAGACTTAGGCTCTTTTGTATGGTCTAAGTTCGAACCAGAGCTAGAGTTTGTTCATTATATTGGAGTGCTATGGAAGAGCTTTTGTAGTATTAAAAGCCATTTTTGGAACTGCACCAGACTCATGAGTTTTCATCTGTTCTCCCAGCGTCCTCGGAGGTAGAGGAGAACTTCTGTCCCAACACTGTTGGGGACCCCGGCAGCGTTCCCGACACTTCACCATCTATAAGACCAAGACTGCCCTCCGATGCCCTGATGGATCTACCACATCTTCCAGAAAGACAATGGAGAAGATTTTCCAGGAATTCTACACAAATCTCTTTGATAGCCACATCTACCTGCCCACATACCAAATTCCACAGGATGGATATGTCATTCCCAATGTTCTCCCTTCTGAAATCCGACATGCCATCTCGTCGGGTAAAGAAGGGAACAGCACCAGGCCCAGACAAAGTCCGACCCGAACACCTGAAGAATCTGCCATCAGTACTCATCAATACACTAGCTCGGCTCTTCACACTCTATCAGTCCGAATGCAAGGTACACTCCCAAGGGAAAACCAGCAGGACAGTCCTACTGTTCAAGAAGGGAGACATTCACGACATCGGCAACTATAGCCCCATCTGCCTGTTGTCCATCAATTACAAGCTGTTTATACGAGTTTTCCTGAACAGGATTAGCAGAACACTAGATGAAGGACAACCATGCGAGCAAGCTGGCTGCCGAATAGGATTCAGCACAATCAACCATATCCACACAGTAACCAAGCTCACTGAGGTTTGTAGGGAGTACAAGATGCTGCTCTGTCTCACGTTCATTGATTTACAGAAAGGCTTTGATTCTGTGGAGACTGAAGCAGTCATCGAAGCCCTAGCCAAACAGGGTGTTCAAACCCAATACATCAAGATCCTTCGTGAGCTGTATTACGGATTCACCACCAGGATCTCACCATTCTACAAAGAAGTGATCATTGATGTCAAAAGAGGGGTTTGACAGGGTGATACCATTTCACCAAAACTCTTCAGCGCCACCCTTGAGAACATCATGGGACAATTAGAATGGGAAGGAATGGGAGTGAAGATAGATTTTCCCGCAACTATACCACCTCTGCTTTGCTGATGACATCATCCTAATAATACCAAACATTAGCCAAGCGGCACAAATGCTGGCTGACTTTGACCGAGAATGTGGAAAGATAGGTCTACAGCTGAATCTGAAGAAAACTATGTTCATGAGAAATGAACTAGTTCCTGAGGACCCATTCACTCTCAATGGAACAAACATCTCTGAATGCAACAGTTATGTGTACCTAGGTCGAGAAGTTAAAATGATGAACGACCTAAAACCTGAGCTGCGCAGGAGGAAGAGAGCGACATGGAATGCCTTCAAAGGCATCGAAGAAATAGCTACAAGGACAAAGAACCTCTGGCTCCGGGCACATCTCTCTGACTCCACCATTCTCCCTGCAGTAACATACACCTTAGAGTATGGGCGCGTACGAAAGCAGGATGAGAATGCTATTCGGGTCTCCCAGAGAGCAAGCGAAAGAGCTATGCTTGGAATATCATGCCTCACTCAAGTGGGAGAAGGAATCCAGAGTTCTGACCTCTGTCGCTATTCCAGAATCAGGGACGCTGTCTCGTTTGCCAAGGCATCGAAAATCAGATGGGCTGGACATGTAATGCGATTTGGAGACAACCGCTCGACTAGAGCCGTTACTGACTGGATCCCACAGGATGTCAAAATATCACGTGGCCACCCACCTACAAGATGATCAGACTTCCTTGTCAAGACCCTGAAGGAATGGTTTGAGGCTCTTCATATTCCTGAATCAACCAGATGTCATTGGGCTACATTGGCACGTGATAGGGTCCAATGGAAATGTTACTGGCGCCGGCTTGAGCAAATCGATGAATAACGGGATTCAAGTGATCAAGTGATGCATCACAAATGAGGGATAGCTCTCGGCACACTATATAAAACAAAGTAGTGGCTATTCTTGGCCAATTCAGTGGCAAATCAGTATCAGGGGGAATCAGGGCTGCATCCACTGCTGATTGCTAAGCATGAATCCAAAAGGCTCTATGATCTCCCAATCCCACGGAGTTCCACTGTTTCTTAGGGGTAATTAACAGGAAAGAGACCATTGATATGAGCCCAAACCAACCGGGATGGGCCTCCTGAAGAGAAGAGACTTGAGTTTAGCCTAGAGGCACCCACACCAAGGAGTGGAGATGTCCTGGGCATATCAGCCCTGTGGCCCTGCATCCAGACTCCAGGCTCAGAACTGTCTCCATCATTCACATTACCAGAAAAGGGCAGGTATGATCATCGGCTCTGAACATGTGCTCACCTATGACACAGGGAGACCATCAATGGAGACACACACAACTCTTTTGCACAGGGGCCAGTGGCCTAGTGCCCAGATATTAGTTTTCATTTTTTTGCTTTCTGGGTCACATCTGGCAATGCTCGGGGTTACTCCTGGCTCTGGGCTCAGGAAGTAATCCTGTCGGTGCTTGGGTGACCATACGGGGATGCCGGGGATTGAACCCTTGTCAGCCGCATGCAAGGCCTACTCCCTTCCTGCTGTGCTATTGCCCCAGCCCCTAGTGTCCTGATATCCCACAGTCAGCCTCTCTGCAAGGCCCTTTCCGGCAGTCAGTTGACAGGAAGGGACCAGCACTGATGTGGGACCGAGATGAGTCTTTATTTGGTCTTGCTTTGCTTTCTGCTTCATTTTGATCACAGCAGATGGCCAGAGCCACAGAATGGGAGCACTGAGAGTTGGTCGAGTGTGGAGGCTCCAGTCAGGACCCTGAGGAGTGGGCACACAGCAGGGACAGAATGTTCTTAGGTCACTGCAGGGCCTGCCACAGGACCTTAGGCACCAAGAGCAGCAGCAGCCAGAGCTTTGGGGGTCTGAAGGTTTTTACGGATGAGCTGGGAACTTGGTGAGGTTCCTCCAGAACTGGGACTTCAGGAGGAACAGACCAGGAAACAGGGAGAGGCGTGAGTCTCTGGATCTGGATGATCCACATGGTGAAATGGGAAACCCTGGCGAAGATGCTGGGGTACATGGGATGCTGGCAGTCCAGGCCCATGCTGGACACACCCAACAGGACCCAAGTCTTGGAGAAGTCACAGACCAAAGGGCTCCCAGACTCACCCTGAAAAAGAGAGCACAAAGAGTGTAGACAACTGAGGGGGTCTGAGAACCCTAACTATGTGGGAGGGTTCTTGGTCACTCTTCGGGTGCTGTCATTGGTCAACTGGGACGATCCATACACTGGGCCCTGACACAGCTCTAGTCCCATGGGCAGGAACTGCCACCCTGCTCCAGGCAGCTCTGAGGTGACCCCTGAAACAATGACTGATATAAATCTATCAACGCATGCACCACCCTTTGCCCTGAGCCTCAGCATTAGAGGTGACAGTTCACGCATAAGGACTGAGCGACTGAGCTGTAAGTGCTCTGGGTATCAGAAGCCACTGCAGACCCTAGTTTCTCCAACGCTGATTACGCAACACCTGGATCCTTCCTCTCAGTCTCCTAAGCCTCTGGGAGACTCAAAACTGAATCTTCGGAAAATGTTCCTAATTAGTTGTGGTGGAGAAACCCTATACTTCTGGGCAGGGTCACCACACAGCATCCTGAAATCCTCTCCGGGAAAATCATTGTGCGAGAAATTGCCTCACTGCATCAGACAAAGGGAAAGGCTCATGCAGGCTCTGGCGTTGCGAAGCAGGAATCACAGATGTCAGGCTCTGCTAACCACATGTGAGGCTCTGCTAACCACACTACAGATAAATGCTCACTGAACTGTGGCATTGGGGAGCAGGAAGCACAGCTGTCAGGCTCTGCTAACCACATGTCAGGCTTTGCTAACTGCATGTCAGGTTCTGCTAACCACATGTCAGGCTCTGTTAACCACAGTACAGATAAATGCTCACTGAGCTGTGGCATTGGGCAGCAGGAAGCACAGCTGACAGGCTCCTGCTAACCACACTACAGATAAATGCTCATTGAGCTAGGGCATTGGGGAGCAGATACCACAGCTGTCAGGCTCTGCTAAACACATGTCAGGCTCTGCTAACCACAGTACAGATAAATGCTCATTGAGCTGTGGTATTGGGCAGCAGGAAGCACAGCTGTCAGGCTCTGCTAACCACAGCTGGTGAACTGTGGAGTTGAGGATAAGGAACCATATGTCAGCCTCTGCTAACCACATGTCAGGCTCTGCTAACCACAGTTGCCAGGCTCTGCAAACCATATGTCAGACTCTACTAATCACAGCTGCCAGGCTCTGCTAACCACAGCTGTCAGGATATGCTAACCACACTGCTGACAAGTATACACTGACATGGGTACTGGGGAGCGGGAATCACAGTCAGGATTTCCTAACCACAGCTGTCAGGCTCTACTAAGCACCCTGCCAACATGTGCTCACAGAGCTGGGGAGCTGGGGATCAGGAACCACAGTCAGACTCTAACACTCTTTCAGATAACCAAACTGCCAACAAGTGCTCACTGAGCAGCCTTGTATGAAGCCTAGTTACTAAGCTTTAAGGCACACAGGTCACACTCAGAAGCCCAGAATCCTCACATTCACATGTGTAATCAAACTGTGTAAAAGATGTGAGGAGTTCTCATCCACTGTGGTGGGAGTGCCGACTGGTCCAGCCATTTTGGAAAACAAAATAGGCATTCCTCCGCAAACTAGATATTGAGCTCCCATTTGATCCAGCAATAGCACTCCTGGGAATATACCCGAGAGACCGAAAAACACATAGCAGAAACACTATCTGTACTTCTTTATTCATCTCTGCGCTATTCACAATAGCTAGAATCTGGAAACAACCTAAATGCCTGAGAACAGAGAACTGGCTAAAGAAACTGGTTTATCTACACTATAGAATACTATGTAGCTGTCAGAAAAGACGAAATTATGAAATTTACCTGCAAATGGATGGACATGGAGACTATCATGCTGAGTGAAATGATTCAGAAGGAAAAGGACAGATATAAAATGACTGCATTCATTAATAGGATATAAATAGATACCAGTGTTTTACTAAGTGTGGGAAAAAGCTCACCATTGAATATACACAAAGAGACTTAAGTGATAAACTCTAAATATTTGCAGGGCTAGCCACAATGTGTAAAAGAAGAGGGAGAGAGATGCAGAGACAGAGAGACAGAGAGAGAAAGAGATGAAACGGGCTACCTGCTACCGACGCAGCCTGGGGGTGGGCGGGAGGGGTGGGATACATTGGTGGTGGAAATGGGGCACTGGTGGAGGGATGGGTGCTGGAATACTGTATTACCAAGAACCAATTATGAACACCTTTGTAATTGTATGTCTCACGGAGGTATAATAAAAAAATTTTAAAAAAAGATGTGAGAAGTCAGGTGGGAGGGGGCACTCATGAGTGGGGACAGGAGGATTTCCTGAGCTGGGATTCAAAACAAGAGACAGAGAATGATCTTGTGATACTAGAGCAAAGGGAGCAGAGTGTACAGAGAGGAGAACAGGTTCGGAGGAAAAGCAGAAGAGTGTGGAGCAAGGAGGACAGAGAAGATATTATATTGGTCAGCCACCGTGGAGATGTGGACCTGTAGCCAGGCTGATCATGGTGTACTGTGCAAAAAGACAGTGCTGAGTGTAAACTAAATAGGGTGGGCTGACCATAGGGGCCACAGGAGAGAAAGTCAGAGGTCACAGATGGGGAAGATGCCAAAGTCTACACTGTGTATAATACAGGCGAACCCATGGGAGCTAGGGGCTCTAAACCACTCTCAACAAGGGAAGGCAAAAACAGGGTCCTGGGATCTTAAGATCCAGTTACTGGCAGGAAGTAGATCAGGAAGAGAGTAGAGAAGAGCCAGTGGCTGATCCTAACACCAGGAGACAGGACCAAGGGCACCCTCCACCCGTTGCACTGGAGAGAAGTGTATGGGACTCTTGTGGCTGAGCATGACCAAGGCTGCTGAGGAACAGCAGTGTGATGGGGACAGAATGGGGACACAACTGGGTGTGGGGTTGAACAAAACAGTGTCATGAGAAGACTCAGAAAATGTCAACAGAGGGAAGGCAGCACTATCAGACACTGTTCCTGTGCAGGGAAACAGGGGCAGGGAAAGGGTGTTGTGCAGGGCAGGGAGCACAGAAGTCGGGCACTGTTGGGGACCTGAGAGGTGACGATGCAGGAGAGTGGGACAGTAGGGGTGAGGCCATGAAAATGAGTGGCTGCACTGCTCATGATGAGCCACATCCAGAAAGCAATCTGCTGAAAAACTCTGGTACACTGATTTGTGACTGGAATCACCAGACTGCACAGAGTCAGGGATAAGCTACCTCCCCCATCTCCGTGAGACCTCCTGAAGCTCAGCAGTCATACCCAAAAAACTATCTCTGGCACCAATAAGCTCTTTCACGGCCATGACCAGAGACTCATAAACAAATCTCGAGAGAGAACAACAGATGTAGAGATGCTCCCAGACACTGCCCAAGGCTGAGTCATCTGGGTGTTCCTGAGGGCAGGGGCAGGTGAGCCCACCATCTGCCCAAACATAGCCCTGACAGCCGAAAACCTCCTCACTCCACAACTGCCATCATGCTTCTGGCTGGACTTCACTGCTCACGATGAGGCTCATCCAGAAAGTAATCTGTCAAAAATTTGGGTATGCAGATTTGTGACTGAAATCTTCAGGCTTTCCCGGAGTCAGAGATGGGCAACCTCTCCTCATCTCCCTGCACTTCCAGAAGCCATGTCAGTCATGCACACACTCCAAGAGCCATACTGTTAAAAATTTAACTCCAGCTATATTAATAATTAAAGTCGTTTAAAATCATTAAAAGTTTCACTGGAACATGCAGCTGCAACACCGATAAATCAGGAACAGCACACCAGATTGGATGGGATGTAACAGAAGGCATGCAATCTCAATGAACAAAATATCAACAAGGAAGGCTTAACCTCTAACATCTTGGTAATCTCTTACACAAGCTTAATAGCTACATGGTACGATATATAATCTTCGTCAAATTTTTTGAGAAAACATTTAGAAATTCTTATAGCAAATACAAGAGTATGCCACCCGCATGGCAAGCCTGGCAAGCTGCTCGTGTCGTATTTGATATGCCAAATACCAGTAACATTTATATTAGGTCATTCCCATGACATTATATAATGGTTTGAGGCTCTTTATATTCCTGGAGCAAGCGGATGCCTTTGGGTCCTACTAGCATGAGACAGGACATATTACTGGTGCCCACTCTAGCAAATAGATGATGAAGGGGAAGATAGTGATAGTGTAGCAAATTGTAACAGGCAATATAAAATAAATTATTGAGGGCCTTTATTGGGGCAGACTTCAGGGGCATGTGGGAAAACTGGAGATAACAGTTGTAGAAGGTGCAAAGGTGGTGGGATTGGTGATGGCTAATTGAGTGTCTGTAACAAAGAGCCATGAACAGACTTGGAATCACAGCATTTATATAAGGCGTAATGGGAAAATAATGTTAAAGTAAAAATAAAAAGAGAGCCTGCAATCCCATTACCCTGTACTCTCCAAGAAGGAGCAGCTAGCTCTCCAGCTGAAAGGGAGAGTGAGGAAGTGGATGCACCACTTGGCGGAGGATAGGGCCAGCACAACATGGCGCAGAGAGACGCCTGACTATGTGGGCGCACCCCACCCTGCATCCCAGGACACGTAACGTGGCAAAGGGACTCCACGATGGGACTGAGGGCCTGGACATGGGAGATGTTCCTGGAGAGGTGTCGGTGGGTCTGCTGTCATCACAGACCCTTTAACTGGAAGGAGCAGGAGAGGCAGGTGAGGGACAGAGGACCCTGGGACATGTGCTCTGAGCATGGAGAGGGGGACCGTGTCAGAACAGGGGGCAGCATCTGGAAGCTGGAAGAGCCAAAGCGACAAGCAGGGAAGAGAGACTAAACCTGGGTGATGCAGAGCTGGAACAGGCAAGAGGCATCTGACAATCGGCCTGTCGGGACAGAAAGGCCGAGGGAGGAGGGTCAGGCGACCCCCTGTGTAGCAAGGCTTCCCCTCAGCTGGAAGACACACCCAGAGGAGCAGACTCAAAAGTCACTGTGATTGCCGAGGGTCAGTGACGGCTGGCCGCCCAGGACTTAGTCACATTGGCTGAGGGCCCAAGCACAAGCAAGACATTACGGCGGCAGTTACATTGAAGATGCCATTTTCCTGGGAGAAGTTCACGACACACAGCATCTCTTCCTCTACTATGAAGCTGCTGCCTTCACCTAAAGCTTCTTCATACAAGTTATTACATAACCGGTTCTCAATGATTTGCACTTTGCCCTCCTGGAGAGCATACGGTGGTGGCAGCTGTCCTGCTGGGAGGAGAGGGAGTCCACAGACCTGCTGTAGGGGCCAGCATAGCCCGACTGCCCGCACCGCACTCTACCGTCCTCTCGCGCTGCCCAAGGAACGGGGTTTCTCAGCCCGGCCGAGCCGAGCACTGCCTCAGTGTCCTGCCCACACCCCAGCCTCCTCCTGTTTCCCTGTTCTGTCCACCTTCTCCCACATATACCCACCCTCTGGGTACGCACAAGAAAGGCAGAACACGCGGTTCACAGGGCGGCAACACTGACAGTGCACCTCCTCTCCACGACCTTCCATTCTCCGTGAGCCCCTTCCTCCCTCCTCCCAGACCAGCCGTCATCCTCCCATGGGCCCCTCTCCTCATGGACATTCACCCAACCCTCTCTCATTCGCTCCCTCACTCATCCGTCCATCTTAATTCGTTTATCCAGCCATTCTTCCATCATCCTCATGCACATCACCCTTCCTTCCACCAATACATCTTCCCATTCCTCTGTTCTTGAGATATTGCCCAGACATGAGGGTCCTGGAACAGAGAGATTGTTCAAAGAGATGAGCACATGCATGGAATGCAGGAATAGTAGGTCACCATCCAACACCGTACAGTCCCTTAACACCGCAGGAACAGAGGGTCACTGTCCAACAGCGTAACACTGCAGGCATAGAGGGTCGCCATCCAGCACCATACAGCACCTTAACACTGCAGGCATAGACGGTCATCGTCCAACACCGTACAGCCCTTAACAATGCAGGAATAGAGGGTCACCATCCAACACCGTGCAGCCCCTTAACACTACAGGAATAGAGGGTCACCATCCAACACCGTGCAGCCCCTTAATATTGCAGGAATAGAGGGTCACCATCCAACACCGTACAGCCCCTTAACACTACAGGAATAGAGGGTCACCATCCAACAGCGTGCCCCCCCTTAACATTATAGCAGTGATACCCTTACCCCCAAACATGGAGCCAGATATCCCTGAACAACCCCTTTGTGTGGCTCAAACACACACAGAAACACATGCAAAGAAATTATAGTGCTCTTCATCTTTTATTCATCAGGGAGATGCAAATCAAAACAACAATGAGGTACCATGTCACATTACAGAGACTGGCACACATCCAAAACAGCAAGAACAACCAGTGCTGGCGTGGATGTGGGGAAAAAGGGACTCTCATCCACTGTTGGTGGGAGTGCCGACTGGTCCAGCGCTTTTGGAAAACAAGATGGGCATTCCTCTGAAAACTAGATATTGAGCTCCCATTTGATCCAGCAATAGCACTCCTGGGAATATACCCGAGAGACCGAAAAACACATAGCAGAAACATTATCTGTACTTCTTTATTCATCTCTGTGCTATTCACAATAGCTAGAATCTGGAAACAACCTAAATGCCTGAGAACAGAGGACTGGCTAAAGAAACTGTGGTTTATCTACACTATGGAATACTATGCAGCTGTCAGCAAAGACGAAATTATGAAATTTACCTGCAGATGGATGGACATGGAGACTATCATGCAGAGTGAAATTAGTTCAGAAGGAAAAGGACAGATATAAAATAACTGCATTCATTAATAGGACATAAATAGATACCAGTGTTTTACTAAGTGTGGGAAATGGTAATGGCAGATTAAAACTCACCATTGAATATACACAAAGAGACTTAAGTGATAAACTCTAAATATCTGCAGGGCTAGCCACAAGGTGAAAAAGAAGAGGGAGAGAGATGCAGAGACAGAGAGAGTAAGAGAGGAAACTGGGGTACCTGCTATTGAGGCAGCCTGGGGGTGGGGTGCATTGGTGGTGGAAATGGGGCACTGGTGGAGGGATGGGTGCTGGAATACTGTATTACCAAGAACTAATTGTGAACACCTTTGTAATTGTATGTCTCACGATGGTATAATAAAAAATTAATAAAAACAACAAAAAAATAAATGAACATGGCAACATGAAATTAAAACATTTTTATAAAGAAAAGGAAATTACCATGAAAAACAAAAAATTGCAAGTGAGTAAGAGGCAAAATTGACTTGTACATCATACATCTAACTAAAGATCAACATCCAGACTATACTAACTCACATAAGCAAACAACAGAAAAGAAACACAATGAACAGGATGCAAAAGACATAAAAAATCCTCAAATATGACCCACAGACACATGATAAAAGTCAACGATACTTATAATTAGGGAAATGGCTCAAAGTTGAGAAAACAGTTACAAGAGGAAATGACTGTAGGCAAGCATGTGCAGGAAAAGGAATTCTGGTGCTCCGTTACTGGGAAGGAAAATTGGGCAGTTGCTAGGGGTAATGATATGTGGTCCTTAAAAAAAAGGACAGGCCCCGAGGCACTCCTTTCCAGGATAAAGGGCTAGAACTTTGAGAAGGGGACCAAGACACACCCAGCTTCTTCAGCTCTTCCACTGGACTACCTCCACCCCCGACCCCCTGACTCCGGAACCACCCAGCGACACTCCAAAATTCAAAACTGCGTGGACGCACTAGTGTCCGTCAAGTAATATCTACCTGAGATACCACTGAGCATTTGCCCCTACATTCTCTGCTATACATCCCTAACTAAAAGTAATTCAGGCACCTACTAACTCTATTGACTAGTCAGTCACCCAGAACACACATTTTCAACCTACGATAGTCATTATGGTAAAGCAACACAGAATTCCTTCAAGCTCTACGATTGAAGTCACTAATACAGATGAGTCAAGCAATAACGATGAGCTATATAACCCTCTGAAAAGGAGTTTTGGAAGGAACTGTTAAAGATTCACAAGGAACTCAAAGAAACAATGGAATACAAAGTCAATAAAATACAAGAGGACATGAGAGCAGAATTGAGTAAATTTCAGACCAAAGTACAAGTAGAAATGACACACATTAAAAATGAGGTAAGTGAACTGACAAAAACACAGGGGAAGGCCTCCAAAGCAGAGTAACAGCTAGAGAAGAAAGAATTAGTGATCTCGAAGATGAGGGTCAGAGATTCTTTAGACAACACCAGAAGATGGAAAAAAGACTCACAATCAATGAACAGACTACCAGAGAAAATCGGGATGAAGCCAAAAGGAACAACATATGCATCATTGGGGTCCCAGAAGGGCAAGAAGAAAACCCTGATGAAGAAGAAACTGTCAAAGCCATCATCGCTGAGAAGTTCCCTGAACTGAAGACAGCATGCTCCCAGATACTGGAGGCCCGTAGGATACCAGCTAAAAGAAACGCCAATAAGAATACTCCAAGACACATCCTTATTAAACTGACAAAAATGATAGACAGAGATAGAATACTGAAAGCAGCAAGATCAAAGAAGGAAATCACATACAAAGGAGCATCCCTGAGATTTACAGCAGACTTCTCAGATGAAACATTCCAAGCCCGAAAACAATGTTGGGATATTGTGAAAAGACTCAATGAACTGCAGGCTTCACCAAGAATTCTTTACCCTCCTAGACTTACTTTCAGTTGTGAAGGAAAGATATACAACTTCATGGATAAACAACAACTCAGGAAATTCATAGACTCAAAACCAACTTTAAAAGAAGGATTGAAGGGTCTATTGTAAAAGAAGACAACCCCAAACCACAACAAGTTTAAACAGAAAGATGGCACAAAATCCAATGACAATAATATCTCTCAATGTCAACGGTCTAAATGCACCAATTAAGAGACACAGGGTGGCAAAATGGATTAAAAAACTGAATCCAACAATCTGCTGCCTACAAGAAACACATCTGAATAATCAGAGCAAACACAGACTCAAAGTCAAAGGCTGGAAGAACGTTCTGCACGCAAACAACTCCTCCAAAAAAGGCAGGTGTGGCCATATTTGTATCTGATAATATAGACTTCAGGCTGAAAAAAGATTAAAAAGGGACAATGAAGGCCATTTCTGAATAATTATGGGGTATGTATACCAGGAAGAAATCACACTACTAAACATATATGTGCCAAAGAGGGACCAGCAAAATACTTAGAACGACTATTAATAGACCTCAAAGAAGAAATTAACAGTAACACAATAATAGTCAGAGACTTCAACACTGCCTTATCGACTATGGATAGATTGATGAGACTGAAACTCACCAGGGAAATACTGGACCTGAAGGAAGAAATGGAAGAAAGAGAGCTGGTTGATATATACAGGGCTTTTCATCCTCAAAAAAGCTGAATACACATTTTTTCCAGTGCACATGGAACATTATCCAAGATAGACCATATACTGAGCCACAAAGCATACCTCAACAAAATAAAAAAGATAGAAATTGTGTCAACTATCTTTTCAGATCATGATGCACTAAAAATAGTAGTTCATCATACACAGAAGCAGGGAGTCAAACCAAACACCTGGAAACTGAACAGCTCACTGCTGAACAACAAATGTGTCATAGAAGAAATCAAACCGGAAATCCAAAGATTCCTAGAAATAAATGACAATGAAGATACCAACTATTAGAACTTGTGGGACACAGCAAAAGCTGTGTTAAGAGGAAAGTTCATAGCTCTGCAAGCATTCATAAGGAAAGAAGAAAGGGCCCACATAAATAACCTGACCTCACAGCTGAAAATATTAGAAAAAAGACCAACAAAAGAAGCCCAACCCAGGCAGAAGGAAGGAAATAATAAAACTAAAGGGAGGAAACCAATGAGCTGGAAACCAAAAAAAAACAATCCGAAAGATTAATGAAACCAAGAGCTGGTTCTTTGAAAAATTAAACAAGATCAACAAGCCACTGGCAGGACTTATAAGGACAGGGAAAGAGAGAACCCAAATAAACAGAATCAGAAATGAAAATGGTGACATCACAACAGGAAAAGACAGAAATCCAAAAGATCATCAAAGATTACTTTGAGAACCTGTATGCCATGAAACATGAGAACCTAGAAGAAATGGATAAATTCCTGAAGTCCTATAACCTCCCATGATTGAAACAAGAAGACCTCCAATACCTAAATAAGCCTATCGCCATCGAGGAAATTGAAACAGTATTAAAAGACTGCCCAAACACAAAAGCCCAGGTCCAGATGGGTTCACTAGCAAATTCTACCAAACCTTTAAAGAGGACCTATGCCTGTCCTATTCAAGCTCTTCCAGGAAATAGAAGAAACAGAAACACTCCCAAACAGCTTCTACGAGGCACATATCACCCTGACACCCAAAGCAGGGAGAGACAACACAAAGAAGGAAAATTACAGACCAATCTCCTTGATGAACACAGATGCTAAGATCTTCAACAAAATACTAGCAAACAGAATCCAAAGACTCATCAAAAAGATCATACATCATGACCAAGTAGGATTCATCCCGGGAATGCAAGGATGGTTCAACATTCACAAATCAATCAACATAATACATCATATCAATAAGAGAAAAAATAAAAACCATATGATCCTATCAATAGATGCAGAAAAAGCATTTGACATGATCCAGCACCCATTAATAATTAAAACCCTCCAGAAAATGGGAATTGAAGGAAGCTTCCTCAAGATAGACAAAGCCATCTACCAAAAGCCCACAGTGAGTATCATTCTCAATGGGGAAAAATTGAAAGCCTTCCCCTTAAGATCAGGAACATGACAAGGTTGCCCCTCCCTCACCTCTTTTTATTCAATATAGTACTGGAAGTACTCACCATAGCAATCAGAGAAGAAAAGGACATTAAGGGCATCCAGGTAGGCAAGGAAGAAATCAAGCTATCATTATTAGCAGATGACATGATATTATACTTAGAGAACCCTAAACTCTCAACCCAAAAACTTTTAGAAACAATCGATATGTATAGTAGTGTGGCAGGGTACAAAATCAATACCCAAAAGTCAGTGGCTTTCCTATACACAAATAACGAAAGAGATGAAAGGGATATTAAGAAATCGATTCCATTCACAATTGTACCACAGAAAATCAAATACCTAGGAATCAGCTTAACCAAGTGTGTAAAGGACCTATACAAAGAGAACTACAAGACACTGCTTCAAGAAATAAAAGAGGACACGAGGAAATGGAAACACATTCCCTGCTCATGGATGGGGAGAATTAACATTGTCAAGATGGTAATACTCCCTACACCTTTGTACAGATTCAATGCGGTTCCTATAAGGATACCCATGACATTCTTTTAAAAAAAATGACCAAATACTCCTGAAATTCATATGTAATAACAAACCCCCATGGATAGCTAAAGCAATCCTTGGAAAAAAAGAAGATGGGGAGGCATCACCTTTCCCAACCTCAAACTGTACTGCAAAGCAGCGGTAATTAAAACAGTGTGGTATTGGAATAAAAACAGACCTGTGGATCTATGGAATAGAGTTGAGTATCCTGACACCCACCCTCAAAAACACGATCAGTTAATCTTTGATAAAGGTGCAAAGAGTCCAAGCTGGAGTAAGGAAAGCCTCTTAAACAAGTGGTGCAGGGAAAACTGGACAGCTACATATAAAAAAATGAATTTGGACCTGTGTCTAATACCTTGCACAAAAATCAGATCAAGTGGATTAAAGATCTCAATATCAGACCAGAATCCATAAAGTACATAGAAGAAAATATAGGAAAAACCCTCCACGACATTGAAGCTAAAGACATCTTCAAAGGTGAGACACCATTAACAAAGCAACTAGAAGAAAAGATAAACATATGGGACTACATGAATCTAAAGAGCTTCTGCACCCTCGAAAGAAACAGTGACCAAGATAGAAAGACCGTCCACAGAATGGGAAAGAATATTCACCCAATACCCATCTGATAAGGGGTTAATATCCAGGGTATATCAGGCACTGGTACAGCTATCACTGTATCACTGTCTCCCCGTTCATCATCGATTTGCTCGAGTGGACACCGGTAACATCCCCAGATGTCCTATCTCATGCTAGTAGAGCCCAGGGGCACCAGTTTTCTCCAGGAACATAAAGAGCCTCAAACCATTCCATCAGGTCATGGGTGTGAGGTATATAATTGTTACTGGTATTTCGTATATCAAGTACAACAAGGGTAGCTTGCCAGGCTCTGCCGTGAGGGTACAGCTATATAAGAAGAAAACAGAGAGTCTCTGGGGTGCTGCAGGCTGGCGGGTGACGCACGCGGCCGCTTATTATTACTAAAACTAGGAAATTCAACACCAAGGGTAGGTAATACCCTCAAGAAAAAAGAAACAGTACACTAGAGGAATCTATCCCTGAACACCGCAACACCATGGGAAAACAACGCAGATCCCCAGCTCGAAGAACAGATGAAGGAATTGACCGTGAAGAATCAAAAAAGAATACAGATATGCATGATCACTCTGACAATGAAATTAGAGAGGAAATTGGTAGGATGTTTAAGGAGCTCAACGAAAAAATTGAGCAGATGTCCAATAAAATACAGGAGAACATAAACGAAGCAGTCGAAAGGGCAGTCAATAAACTACGGGAGGAAATGAGAGCAGAAATGAGAACCATGCAAAGAGAAATATCATCACTTAAAAACTCAGTAGATGAAATGAAAAACACAATCAGGGCTCTCAACAGTAGGATGACAGCAGCGGAAGAGAGAATCAGTGAGACTGAAGATGAGCTGCAGAAAGCACTCAGAGAACTACATAAGATGGAAAAAGATCGGAAAATGGATCAGCAACGGAACAGAGAACAATGGGATGAAGCCAGGCGGAACAACATAAGAATCATCGGAGTCCCAGAGGGACAGGAAAGTAACCCCAAGGAAATTAAAACAGTTAAAAAACATCCTGGCTGAAAAGTTCCCGAGTTAAAGGATGAAGGCATCCAGATCCAAGAAGCCCGACGCATACCAGCAAGAAGAGACCCCAATAGAAAGACCCCAAGACACATCCTAGTCAAAGTAATGGATGCCATAGATAGAGACAGAATTCTTCAGGCAGCAAGATCAAAGAAGGAAATTGTGTACAAAGGAGCATCCATTCGACTTTCAGCAGACTTCTCAGAAGACACCCTCCAAGCCCGAAGGCAGTGGTGGGATATAGTAAAAAAAACTTAATGAAATGAACGCCTCAGCAAGAATTCTTTATCCAGCTAAACTCTCACTCAGATTTGAAGGACAGATATACAACTTCTTGGATAAACAACAGCTTAGGAACTTTGTAAAATCAAAACCAACCTTAAAAGAAGGACTGAATGATCTACTATAAGACGAAACATAACCCAAAAAGAACAACCAACCTATACAGAGAGATGGCACAAAATCCCATGACAATAATATCTCTCAATGTCAACGGTCTAAATGCACCAGTTAAGAGACACAGAGTGGCAAAATGGATCACAAAATTGAATCCGACATTCTGCTGCCTTCAAGAAACACACCTGAACAATCGGAGCAAAGACAGGCTCAAAATAAAAGGCTGGAAAACAATCCTTCACTCAAACAACCCATCCAAAAGGCTGGGGTAGCCATACTGGTATCTGACCAATACTTGTTCTTTAATAAAATTTTTTTAATCCATTTTCACTTAGTGTTAAAAAATTCAGGAAATATTAGTCAGCTTGTGGTCTAGAATTAATGAAATTGGATTATTATTAATGATATTGAATATTATATAAATTATATAAATAGATTCCTGTCCCATTAGCCGTAATATATTTACTCTATTCAAAATAAGTTTAGTTAAATATTGATTTATTGAAGATTACCTGTTAGGAGTTAAGTTTTGCAATCACCAATTTTAAAATATGGGGTTGTGAGAGTTTATGATCATTTATTTTCCCCAAGTATTTTTGAATCTATTTTATTTTCTTAAAATCATTTCTATAGTTAATATATTTTCAGATCAGTGTGAATTAATTTATTTTAAGGTCTTGAGAAATAGGAAAGGCACTTGCTTTGCACATGGCCAACCTAGGTTTAATCCTAGGCTCCACGTAGAGTCCTCCAAATAATTTCAGGAATGATCCATGAGCATAGATTTCAAGAGTAAGCCCTCAACATCACCAGGTGTAGGCCCCACACAAAAAATAAATAGAAGTATATTTGAGGTGCAATTTAAGTGATTATTACATATCTAAGTTTTAATTTACATATAACAGTGTGTGATGTTTGTTCATAATGCCGTTGAACATGGTAGAAGTCTATATTTGCTTGTAATTATAAAAATTAGTTTCTAGCATTTCATAACTTTGCTTTTGAATTAAAGTAATCATGTAAAATAACTTTTCATCAAGTAAACCTATTCATAAAGCGAGTCTTCAGATCCCAGTGCCCAAAAATTGCTAGTAATCAGAGAATTCTCATCTGGCATTGTGCCTGTGTGTATTATCCTTTCCAAGCCTTCACCAGTCTATTTGTCTTATGATCTGTGACAACTGACAATGTGAAAACACATTGCTCACAGTCGTTATCTTTTTTCAAGTTCAACTTTTATTTGGTAACAAGGTATTTTATGTTTCCAGTGTGATGGGATATAATTACCTGTATTAATATAAAAGTAAATCAGCAGCATAAAAAAAAAAAGAAGAAAACAGTCAATCCCATAAAATAAATGGGGAGAAGAGATGAACAGAAACTTTGACAAGGAAGAAATTCGAATGGCCAAAAGGCATATGAAAAAATGCTCATCATCACTGATCATCAGAGAGATGCAAATCAAAACAACAATGAGATATCACCTCACACCACAGAGACTGGCCCATATTCAAAAGGGTAAAAGCAACAAGTGCTCGCTTGGATGCGGGAAAAGGGGACTCTTATCCATTGTTGGTGGGAATGTCGACTTGTACAACCTTTCTGTAAAACAATATGGACATTCCTCCAAAGACTAGAAATTGAGCTCCCTCTTAACCCAGCCATACCACTCCTGGGAATATATCCTGGGAAGCCAAAAACACAGAGCAGAAACACAATCCGCACTTTTATTTTCATAGCAGCACTATTCACAATAGCCAGAACCTGGAAACAACCAGTATGCCTGAGAACTGATGACTGGATAAAGAAACTGTGGTACATCTACATAATGGAATACTATGCAACTGTTAGGGGAAATGAAGTTATGAAATTTGCCTATAAATGGATGGACATGGAAAGGATCATGTTGAGTGAAATTAGTCAGAAGGAATGTGAGAGACATAGAATGACTGCATTTATTTGCATGACATAAATATATCAGGTGGTCTTACCAAAAGTGGAAATTACCGCAGATGCGAGGGAGTCAGAGGTTGGGTGGGACAGAGAAGTGAACATGTGTGAATAAATGTTGAAAGGGCTGATATTAACATAGAAATGAAAAAATGCACATGATGGCTTCCAAGTGTATGTAGTGCAACCCACAATGTGTAGGAAAAGAAAGGAGAGAGAGGGAGAGAGAAAAGAGATAAAGAACCTGCCATTTAGGCAGGCTAAGGGAGGGGGAGGGAATTGGGGACATTGGTGGTGGGAAATGGGCACTGGTGGAGAGCGGGTGCTGGAACACTATGTGACCGAAACCTCCAAACATGAACTACGTTGTAATTGTATATCTCACGGTGGTATAATAAAATGTTTAATTAAAAAATAAAAGAGCCCGGGCCGGAGCGATAACCCAGCGGGTATGGTGTTTGCCTTGCACGCGACTGGCCTGTGCCGGCCGGGTTTGATCCCCGGCATCCCATATGGTTCCCCGAACACCGCCAGGAGAAATTCCTGAGCAAAGAGCCAGGAGTAACCCCTGAGCATCGCCGGGTGTGACCCAAAAAGAAAAAAAAAGAGCCAGCACCTCTATTGAGGCAGCCTGGGGATGGGCGGAGGGGGTTGGGTGCATTGGTGGTGAAAATGGGGCACTGGTGGAGGGATGGGTACTGGAATACTGTATTACCAAGAACCAATTATGAACACATTTGTAATTGTATGTCTCACATGGTATAATAACACATTTTTTTAAAAAAGGAAATTCCATATGATCCAAATATACCACTACCAAGTATTTATTCAAATACAATTATCAATGGATTTCACACAGATGCAGAATATGATTTCCTAACGCAACAAAAAAGAAACCACCAAGAAAACAGAAACAAGAAACAACACTAACTTGTAGAGCCAGTGAAACAAGGAAGCTTCTAGGGAACGGAGGAGGGAGAGGGAGACTGGGCAGGATGGTGGTGGTGGATGGCGCGGGAGCGAGGGTGAGCCACAGGACATGCTGACAGCTGATACCATTCATGTCCAAAGCTGATTGTCTGTGATTCCATACGGTAACTAATAAGTCAATCCCTGCATGCTCCTAGGCCTCAAGGGAAACCAGTATGGGTATGAGTCAGTGAATGCTAATGTCTCTGTGTGTGTGTGTGTGTGTGCACGTGAGTGTGTGGTCTTGTGCATGTATAGTGTGGGCTGGTTATGAGGGAATGAGGGGCTCTTGCCACAGAGTCAGAGAGTGGACCAGCCTGGGATGATGGCACGCCCCATTCCTGAAGACAATCTGTCTGAATGCAGCCTTAGTACCGCTGTGGCACCTGTGGAGAATCCCTGCACCAAATAATGGCCTTGAAATAAAGGCAAACATATATCTCCTTTTCCCTAAACACACCATCACAATTCCCTAGAGCATGAACATTCTTTCCTGAACAAGCTCGTTTATGCTGTTTCTACTTCTCCTTCAAGTGAAAACCTCCACAAGGTTTGGCCTGTCTTCCCTCTTATTTCTCTCACCAAAGAAACCGAAGAGGCAGGTAGGAGACCCAGGTCAGGAGAAGAACCAAACTGAGCTGAGCAAGCTGTGACACCTTCAGGCCCTGATCATTCTACCTTGATCCTGAGGGCTCCAGGAGCAGACGTCTTCAATGAACATTTTCTTGCTTTTCACATGTTCCGTCTATGGCCATGGAAACATCACGGTATTTCACAGTAGAAAAGAGAAACACCCAGACAAGAGAGTTGACCTGATCAAGTCTTGTCGGAGCTTTATCAAATTGAAATGAGAACCAGGGGGCTAGCAGAGAACAGATTAGAGGAAGGCATGCTTTTGAGGAAGTTGTACAGTTGCAGAAGAGTGAAACGTATGCTTTTGAGGAAGTCCTGCAGTTACAGCTCCAGCAAGACATGCCCCCTGAGTGTCGAGGAGAAGGCCCGAGAGACCCTGGAACACAACCAGATGTCGCCAACATCACTGAGCTGGCCTGGTTAATCCTGTCCCTGCAGAACTAGCAACATGGCACCCACAAACCCTGGCATTGAGCTACTAAGCAGGTAGGCCACGTATCACCGGGGAGGGCGCAGGCCACCTGAATGGCATGTTGGAGAACCCCTACATGAATTCATTTGTTGAACCCAAAGAAGGGAAAACCTTGATATCAAGATTCCTGACTCCAAAAAAGCAAAGGACCTCAGAAATTCAGTGTTTTAAACTTGAGGAACTCTGTAGCTTCAATCACACACTTTCCACAAGCAAAACTGGAAGAATCCTTACTCTGAAATAAGGCAGAAGGACAAGGCCCCAGGCTAGCTGGAGCTTTTGACAGAGGAGCTAAAATCCCATTTCCCTTCTCCCACCCACAGCCAGGCCTCTCCTCAGCCACTCACTGTGCTCCGAGAGCTTTCCCCAGCCAGTTATCCAACAGGGCGTGTCCGGGGGGCAGCTCCAGGCCAGGGGCTGGAAGGCAGACAGGGAAGATGTAGGAGGTGAAGTTCACGAGCCGCTGCAGCTGTAACATGGCTATGTCATGTACAAAGTGGTGGCGCTTTGTCAAAGTCTGGATGGATGAGAACGCGGCTCACGGCCACCCTCTGGGTGTGCGGGGGTGTCCTGGTAGAGCTGGGCACTTCCCAGAGTCACCCAG
This sequence comes from Cryptotis parvus, assembly GCA_021461705.1. Lineage (NCBI taxonomy): Eukaryota > Metazoa > Chordata > Mammalia > Eulipotyphla > Soricidae > Cryptotis > Cryptotis parvus. Next base: position 51,655 of record JAJIBD010024209.1, read on the forward strand.
TAATCCTCGGGGGCGTGAAACGTCCTACAAAGGGGAAGACAGTCATCATCTTCGCTGGTGGCCGGCTTGAGCCCCTCCATGGACCCGACCCGGCACCGTGTTGCGTCTGCCACCCGCTGGTTCTCCTCCCGTCAGCCCATCTCTCTCGGGGCTGGGGCACTTTTCACCACAAGCTCAGCCCGCCCACTACTGGACCAAGGAATGATGGAGGCTGGAGGCCCCGTGAGCTTGGACAGTCCTGACCTTTTTTGACCAAGCAGAGCCTCGGCTCCATCTTGACTCCTAACCGGCCCACCCCAAGGTCCCCGTGACCCACCTGGTGACCAAACTCCTCTCGTGCTTTTCTCTCACCTCCTTCTTGGCACTCACCTCTTCCATAACCCCACAGAATCACTGGTCAAAGGCGACCACGTGTGGGGGCTGCCCTGTGTCCTGAACACGATGGACATAACATCAACCTTCCCACCACTCCTCTGGACATCCATCCCCACACTGCCCATGACCCCACCTCTATGGGCTGTCCATGTCCCCATACTGCCCATGACCCCGCCTCTATGAGCTGTCCATGTCCCCACACTGTACATGACCCTGCCTCTACGAGCTCTCCATGTCCCCACACTGCCCATGGCCCACCTCTTGGAATCGTCCATGTCCCCACACTGCCCATGACCTTGCCTCTAGGAGCCGTTCATGTCCTCACACTGTCCAGGACCCCACCCTATAAGCCATGTCCCCACGACCTAGCCTCTAGTTGCTGTCCATGTTCACACACTGCCCATGACCCTGCCTCTATGAGCCATTTCCCCACACTGCCCATGATCCCAACTCTAGGAGCGTCCATGTGCCCACACTGCCTATGACCCCACCTCTAGGAGGCGCCCATGTCCCGAAACTGCCCATGACCCTGCCTCGAGGGAGCCGTCTATGACCCCACACTGCCCATGACCCTGGCTCTATTAGCCGTCCATGTCCACAGCATCACAGTCCAACCGACGTCCCGCTGCTTTGGTGTCAGCCCTACTCCCCACAGGGGGACGTTCTTCTCCGACTATACGGAGACACAGTGAGGTGAGTCAAGCCACCCCAGTCCATAAGGCGGCTCTAGAGTGGCCCAGCACAGGCAGATGCTTATGGAGGTCTCGGCACTTAGAGCTCACGGGCATCAAAGCTCTGCCCCTGGCCACTGCCCTCCGAGAAGTCCTGGGAGCACCCGGACAGACCCGAGACAGCGGCAGGTGGACTCCTGAGCAGGCCCGATCTCCCAGGTCAGGGCTCCATGTCCAGGCTCCATGCAGCCTGCACGACGGCTACATGGTGAGCAGGAGCCCGGCACAGACGCCGCAGCACTGATGAGCAGAACCGCCCGCACCTGCCCGACCTGCGAGCTGGGCTGCAGCCTCTGTGTGACAACCAGCATTGCAGGGACGCCGAGGGACGCCCTAGGTGAGGGACATGGCCAGTGACCTGGGGACAGCATGGACGCTGCCCACCTGAGGGCATATCTGTGTTGGGGGATAGACAGGCACAGAGAGGAAGGTGGAGGACGAGGAAGATCGGTGAGGACGGAGGACAGTCCAGGGGGGAGGAGGGACAGGTCAAGGCAGAAAGACTTGGCCAAGGAGGACTCAGGTTGCCCTGCACACAGCCTTGAGGACCCCGGGGGCTTTAATCCTTTAACCGCCTCCCCAGCCAGCTCGACGGCTGGCCCCCAAGAGAGAACTCACTTGTTAAAGCAGTGGGCAGCAGAGACCACCCAGTGATGCTCCACAAGCACAGCTCCACAGAGATGAACTCCCGGTGCTGCAGGCTGGCCTGCCACGGCCACTGGGCTTCCGCCGCCCTGGCCACCAAAGATCTTCCCCTGTCCCCATGGGCTTCCCGCACACTGTGGACACAAGCCCGGGCACACTGGGTAAACAGGGAGGTCCTGTGCCCTCCGCACCTCTCCCCCACACAGGCCGACACCGGCCGCGTGGTCAGGGCCAGGCTTCTACGTGTCCTGCCTCCACACCAGCTGTCCCCGGGAGGGGCTGTGGCTGTGGACTGTGTGGACTCGGAGGCCTCCCAAGGCCCGACCAGGGCTGTCGGTGTGTCCTGGAGCTGAAGGCACCACGGACACTTCCGGGAGGCCGGCCTGTGTCCCAGCCCCTGTCAGGGCAGCCCGGTGCTCAGGAAGGGCCTGGGAGCCGCACACTCGGGGTCCACCCCGCGGGCCTGGTGCTGTCCTCCCACCCGCAACCACCATCGGATCCCAGGGGCAGTTGCTGCCACAGAGCCCGCTGGCCGGTCAGTTCCCCCACTGGTGAAGGCGGTTCCCGGCTGCCGGCGGGTTGGGTGCGGAGCACCGAGGAAAGAAAGGGGAGGCAGCTGGCCAGGTCCCGCCCCAACTGCCCACCTGAGCCTGAGGCTGCAGGGGCCACCCGCTGGGCCCCCAGAGGCCTGCGGGCTGCGGGGCGGGACTTCCGCCCAGGTCTGGGGCGCGGGCAGGGGGCCGGCCCTGCACAGAGACTGTGGCAGGGCCACGGGCCAGAGCAGCCACAGTAGCGCCGCCTGCCAGCTGCGTGCCCGGGCCCCCAGGGCTCGCTGTCCATGGCCAGAGCCGCTGCAGAGCCGCCCGCCATCTGACCCCACCCTGACATGGCCCCTGACCCTGAGACCCGAGCTCTAATGCCACCATCAGCGGGTCCCACACACTCTCCGAGCCCTCCTGGACCCGGGACCGGCCCCTTCCTGACCGACCCTGCGCCTCCATGGACGCAGCCCTGACCTGTCCTCCCCTCGCCTGACCCGGCTCCCACTCCCCGGCCCATCTGGCCAGGTCGGGCCATGTAGGGCTGGAGCGTGTCGGGGCCAGGGACCACCCAGCGCCCCAGGGCAGGGATTTAGAACCTCCGTTTGCTTCCGGGGCACAGGCCGGCCTCCCGGAAGTGTCCGTGGCTGCCCTCAGCTCCAGGACACACCGACAGCCCTGGTCGGGCCTTGGAGGCCTCCGAGTCCACACAGTCCACTGCCCACAGCCCCTCCCGGGGAGTTAAATGCCGGTCAAGTTCAGTTCATTCATTTTAAGCTTATTAATCTTGTGTTTTCTGCCACGTCTAAGACTTTTGCTTTTGCCCTTTGTCAAACCAATTTTTTTTCATGTTTCTTTTTGTACCTGGGCTTGGTGGAAGTTTTGTATAATTTTCTAAGTCTGAAAAGAAGTTTCGTCCTCCTGGGTTTCTTGGCTTAGAGCTGTGTTTTTCCACCCCTTTGAATCCACAGTAAAATAATGCCGATTTGAGGACTTTTCTGCCTTTTGTTGTTTTTCTGTCACAAAGCCTAGTCCTTGTCACGTGTGGTCAGTGGCATCGCTGTCCTTTAGCTGTGACCTTTCCAGGTCCATGTGAGCTTTCCTTCTCGGAGACCCGTTATAACACCAGTGAACAAATGCCAGAAACGAGAGTCCACATTTCTCTCTGCTGTGACAGGTCTCTTCTGTCCGGTGAACCTGAGGCTACATCGAGATGGCTGATGGCAGTCAGGTCGGGTTTTCTGTCTTCTGTGCCAAAACCTGAAAAGCAAAGGCAGCCAGAGCTCCGTACAGTAGTGAGGATGCTTGCATCAGGCTAAATCCTCTCGGATTCAGGAAACACTATGGTCCTCAGAGCCTTGCCAGGAGTGATCTCTCAGCACAGAGCCCTGTGTAGTCCCTGAAACCCATGGAGTGTGTCCCAAAAATCAAAAGGGAAAAAATAATAAAGGAAGAAGAGAGAATATCTCATAATCTACAGTCCATAGCCCTTATTTTCTCGTTTATTAGTCTCTAGGAAAAGCAGCAGCCTGAGATAACCCCCGTCTCTGCGTCCCCCCAGGCACTGCTTAGGCATGAGAGACACAAATAACCGTGTTCCGATGGCATCTGAATTTTTATCTCCGGCCGGTTTCCTGTCATGTCCTTCTGCTGGTGTTTGGTTCTTTCCATTCCAGACCCTTCACGTGTCAGCTCAGGTGGATGATTCCAGACTTTCTTGTTCTTTTCTTTTTAAGGGTTGTTGTGTTGCTCCGGACTTCCCTATTTCAGTCCCTCTGCTGCATCCCATAGACCTACTTTGTCTCTGGCTCATGATTCATATAGTGTTTAATTCCTCATTGGTCTGTGAGTTATCAAGAAGAATCTTGTTCTCTAGTGTAGAACTGAATTTTAATTTAATTTAATTTAATTTATTTATTTTTGCTTTTTTGGGTCACACCCGGCAATACTCATGGGACTCCGGGATCGAACCCAGCCTGACAGGCCTGCCGTGTGTAAAGCAAACGCCCTACCTGCTGGGCTATCGCTCCGCCCCAGAACTGGATTTTTAATGTTTATTTTTTTTCTTCTTAGCTCTGTAGTTAGAAAAGATGTTTCATTTCATTTGAACATGTATATAATCACTGATACTTTATAGAGACCCACGATAGTATGATCATCCTGGACAGTGTCCACAGGCTCTGAGGAATGTGAATTCTACACTTTGTAGTTTCATTCTCTGGGAGCCTTGACAGCTGGTGGTTTCTAAATCGGCTCCTTCCAACTCCAGCAGGTGGCGCTGTGGCCTCACTTCTGGGTTTTTCCTGTCTGGGTCCTGGTTGGAAGGAGGAAAAGGCAAACTGGAGACCACTTCCCTTGGACGCAGCCCTGGGCAGGTGGGCAGAGCTGGCACAGTCCACAGCTCTCACATTCTCTGTGGCCGTCTGCAGGTGTCTGGGACACAACGCGGTGTCCCTGTGACCTCACATCCCTAAGTCCCTAAGGAAGCAGGGGTGCAGGGGGGAGAGAACCCAGCCTCTGCCCTGCCACAGCCAGTGCCCAGAGCCAAGTGCCTGTGCCCAGCTCGGTGTGACAGTCCTGCAAACCTTCCCTCCCTCTGTGGAGCCTATGGGGGCTGGGGGCGTAGCTGTGCCTCCCCAGCCAGGCCCGCTGACTGCTATGGTCCCTCTCCCGGGCTCCATCCACTCCAGTCTCTCTCCTCCCCTTCAGGTAAACAGCTGGTCTGCAGGCATCCTCGCGTGATATGCGCCAGAGTGTGGTGAGAGCATTATGGAACCTTCCGCACACCTTCCAAGTCCCTGTCGTGAAACAGGACTCAGGGTCCCCCAAACCTTGTACAGATCTCAAAAAAACCCAGAATGACATTTCAAATCACTATCAAAAGATGAATGGATAAAGGAAAGGTTGTTTCCACATCCATGGACTATGGCACTGCTTAGAATGCGAGGAACATGCCATCCTACTGCATGGTGGATGTGCTCAAAGACTTTAAGATTAAATAAATCTTTAAGGTACAATAAATTACACATGCTATAGACATACATTGAATGATTTTGCTATAACAAAGTGCCTGGAGCAGAGAAAACTGAGGAAATAAAGATGAAATGTGACTGCTGCATTTGGTATAAGGAAAGTTAGTATTTACTATGTACAGCCTTTTAGTATGGAAGGAGAAAATGTCCTTTAAAAACCATTCTTCAACAGCTGTGAGTATATAGCCCTGTGTAACTGTATTCTGTCCTGTGCAATATGCTTCAGATGATTAAAAAGGGCTGGGAGATAAAAGCATAAATTTTCTAAACACAGTGGTAGTCAATGACTTGCAGATGTGACAGCAGAAAGGCAAAGACAAAGCAGAAATTTAATACATTAGACCTCATAAAATTAATGTTATTAGATAAATTTGGTCCTGGCCTGTCACCCCAATAGCGCCTCAGAAGAAGCCAGAGGAACCCCTGAACCTGGTGGCACCCATTTTCAATGTTGGACTCGGCAGCTTTCAGAGCCCAGCCTAGAGAGAAGCCTATTTCAAGCCCAGGAATGCTGGTCTCGGTGGCTAACATCACCGGCTTCCGTCGAGATGGAGCTGGGGTCCCTTTCCCCCACCTCTGTCCCGTCCAGTGGTCCTGGTCATCCTGCCCACGAACTGCTCCAGTCTGTCACCTGTGAACCAGAGACACAAATACATGGGACAGAGCTGCCACTGGCTCCCGCATTGTGTGTGGTGCAGTACATCAGTATATGGAAGAACTGAGAGCCTACCTTCTACTGAGAGTATCCCACCTGCACAGCAGAGCCTGGCAAGCTACCCGTGTCATATTTGATATGCCAAAAAGAGTAACAATAATAAACCTCATTCCCATGACCTGAATGAATGGTTTGAGGCTCTTCATGTTCCTGGAGCGAGCAGACGTCATTGGGCTACACTAGGCTTCGGCAGGGACAAATGGAGACGTTACTGGCGCCTGCACGAGCAAATCGATGAACAAAGGGAAGACAAGTGATACAAGTGACCAGTGATAATACATACGTCTCATCAAAGGACACAATGAAAAACTAATAGACCGAAATTTTCAGGAGCACAGAGACTGTAAACCAATGGGAAATCAATCAGATGATTTCAATTAGAGTAATGGATGTACTCCAGTCACAAGAAAGAATGGTTTTAAAACCCATGAAAGGGATTTTTCTTAAGAAAGGAAAATTCTTAGTACCCAAAAAATAAAAGCACAACTGACCCAACTAAAAATGGACAAAAAATGAACAGACTTTTGCCAAAGAGCACAGGGCAAAGGGTCAAAGGGTCAATGGATGTCGGCAATGCCGCTGGGGTCCCCGACAGTGTCAGGACAGATGTTCTCTTCTACCTCCGAGGACACCGGGAACGGACAAAAAACTCACGAGTTCGGCACAGTTCCACAAAGGCTTTTAATAGTACAAAAGCTGGGGCTGGAGCGATAGCCGAGCGGGGTAGGGCATTTGCCTTATACTCGCCGGCCTGTGCAGGCTCGGGTTCAATCCCCAGCATCCCATATGATCCTCTGAGCAACGCCAGGAGTAATTCCTGAGTGCAGAGCCAGGAGAAACCCCTGAGCATTGCAGGGTGAGACCCAAAAAAAGCAAAAAAAAAAATAGTACAAAATTTCTATCACCACAATCCAATATAATGAAAGAACTCTAGCTCTGGTCAGAACTTAGACCATACAAGAGAGCCCAAGTCTCCCACCAAAGAGAGAGGATCTCACCTGAGAGGAGTCCTAGCCAAAATGAAGGGGGAAAAAAGCCGAAGGAGCCTCAAGTCAGTCCCCTTATATACAGCAAAGTAATTCGATCTGTCGTCCCTGTGCCCAGCTGCTCGTGAGGCGCCGGGAGGCATGGCGGGTTTACAGACGAACCCCCACTCCATGAGGACCTCCATTTTCCACATCTGGACTTCCTCTGCTTCAGAACTCCACCCGGCAGACTAGCCTATCACAGCCCAGCTCATCGAGATCCACCCTGCTGTGTTGGAGGACAGGTTTAGCTAACCTGGGAGCTTTGTTGTTTTGCCCACTCCCAGCTTAATGTACTTAAGTCAAGGTTCATTCTAATGAGACCTCTCTTCTATGTAAACACTGCTAGAGGGTGTGGCAGTTACAGAAGTCACCTTGACTGAATAACTTCTGACTTATACATCTACTAAGACTTCTATGTTTTCTAGATTGGGCACAGCTCCTCTTTATACCCACTGCACCCAACGTGGGACAGTTAGAATTTACCAGGAGACTACCACCCTGGCTACGCTGAGACTATAGGAAAACTATAGGAAGGATCATACTACTTTGCTCTAAGCAGGCAAGTGTGACCCTTTCAGTACACGAGAACAAGATACTCAGAATCACCCTGGTGCAGATAATAATAAGAAGGACCTTGTGGGTACCATCTAGATTACATGAAGCTCATGAAGTTAAGATGTATTACTTTATATCAGCCCTCTCTCTCTCCAGTGTTTTACATAAGAGATAATCTTGGTAGAAAGGATTAGACCTTGGCATAATCTTTGTTTATACCTGCAATAGGGTGTGGCACTACACTCTGTTTAGAGTTCTTTGTTGACATGACCCTCCCGATTGGATTACTTTGGTGTATATAAGGGGGCTGACTTGAGGCCCCTTCACTTTTGCCCTTTTGGGCCTTTTAGCTTTCAGCTTTTGGCTCCTCAGCCTTGCGGCTTTTGTCTTTTGTCTTTTTGCTGTTTGGTCTTTTGCTCCTCTTCTGGGTAGGACTCAGCTTGAGTGAGATCCCTCTCTCTTTGGTAGGAGACTTAGGCACTTTTGTATGATCTAAGTTCGGACCAGAGCTAAAGTTTGTTCATTATATTGGAGTGCTGTGGAAGAGCGTTTGTACTATTAAAAGCCTTTTTGGAATTGCACCAGACTCGTGAGTTTTCCTCTGTTCTCCCTGCGTCCTTGGAGATAGAAGAGAACTTCTGTCCTGACACTGTCGGGGACCCGGCGGCGTTCCCGACACTGCTGCAGTCTTTTTAATCCGGCCCAGAGCTCTACCCAGCAGACTAGCCTACCACAGCCAGGCTCATCGAGATCCACCCTGCTGCAGTCTTTTTAATCCGCCCAGGTATGCTGATCCAGAGACAGACATGGGGCAGAGCTGCTACTGGCTCTCACTGTGCCCAGCCTCTCATGAGGTGCCGGGAGGGATGGTGGGTTCTAGCCCTGGCCCGCCACCCCAGCAGAGCCTCACAACAAGCCAGACGACCCCCCACTCCATGAGGACCTCCATTTTCCACATCTGGACTTCCTCCTCTTCAGAACTCCACTCAGCAGACCAGCCGATCACAGCCCAGCTCGCGCGCAAGCGGCCGTGAGTTTCATCAATAAATGCTGGATTTTGAGATGACTACGGAGTATGCTACCCACATGGCAGAGCCTGGCAAGCTACCCGTGTCGTATTTAATATGCCAGTAACAATTATAGACCTCAATCCCATGGCCCTGATGGAATGGTTTGAGGTTTTGAGGCTTGTTATGTTCCTGGAGCAAGCAGGTGCCCTTGGGCTCTACCTGCATGAGACAGGTCATATGGAGATGTTACTGGTGCCCTGGGAGCAAAGCGAAGATGAATGGGAAGACAGTGATACCGTGATACAGTGAATCCGATCTGTGACAGGGAGTGTCATGTTAACAAAGAAACCTAAACATATTGTAGAAGGACAGTGCCACACCCTATTACAGGTATAAACAAAGGTTACACCAAGGACTAATCCCTTCTATGGAGATTATCTCTTATGTAAAACACTGGAGAGAGGGGGTGGTATAAAGAAACACATTTTAATTTCATGGGCTTCATGTAATGTAGATAGTACCCACAAGGTCCTTCGTATTTATTATCTGTACCAAGGTGATTCTGAGTATCTTGTTATCTATATACTTAAAGGGTCACACTCACCTGCATGAGGTCAAACTAGTATGATCCTTCCTATAACTTTCTATAGTCTCAATGTAGCCAGGGTGGTAGTCTCCTGGTAAATTCTAACTGTCCCACGCTGGATACAGTGGATATAAAGAGGAGCTGTGCCCAATCTAGAAAACATAGAAGTCTTAGTAGATCTATAATAAGTCAGAAGTTATTCAGAGTTAAGGTGACTTCTATAACTGCCACACCCCTGTAACAGTGTTTGCATAGAAGAGAGATTGAATTAGAATGAACCTTGGCTAAAGTAGATTAAGCTGTAAGTCAGTAAAACAGCAAAGCTCCCAGACTAGCTAAACCTGTGATCCAACAAATGGAAAATATACTCATCACCAGGGAAACACCATCCAAAAGCCCTGTGAGTGGCCACCACACAATCACGAGGAGAGTTTTGTCAGTGTCCGATGGTGACTCGTTTGGGCTAGGGCATGAGAGAAAATTGAGCCCTCACATAGTGCTAGTGGGAATGACAGCACATTGTACCACCTGCCAACTATATGGTAGTCCCAGGAAAGTCTAAACTCAGAGCTTTCCCATGACCCAGCCTTCCACATTGGTGGTAGAGCAACAACAGTGAAGTGTCAGCGCACAAATTATTGTGTGCAAACCTCATAGAGACTGTCATAGTATCCAGTTCCAAAGGGCCCGTTCATTGATACAAAACCAGCCTTCACCTACCAACCTCTTGGACTGGTATGCAAGAGAGAATGAAGAACCTAGCTGCTCTGGCCCAAGAACCACCTGTGTAGAACCACTGTTCGAATCTGGCATGTGCGTATGGGGTTGGGGGCACCAGAGAGCGCACTGAAGGGCTGCGGGAAGGTCTGATGTGCCCAGATACAGGAGCCTTATCCAGCTGCTCTGCGCACACAGTCTCTTCCTCTCGCTTACAGAGCCAGAGCAAAGTCTGCCTGTGCCCAAAGACCTGCTCTCTTCCAGGGTGGGGACTATGTCCAACGCTGAGAAGGCCAATGGACATCAGGTGTGGCTTAATGGTTACCTAGTGGGGAGCCACTGGGGCTGGAAGACCTCAAGCCTGTGCCATGCAAGGGCTCATCACAGCCTCCCTTGAGGGTCCCCGGGGTGGCAGAGGTGGATGAGAGAGAGAGAGAGAGAGAGAGAGAGAGAGAGAGAGAAAGAGAGAGAGAGAGTGACCGTCTGTCTTCTCCCCTCTGCGTCTCATTAAGTTACTCAGGAGCCCACTGATGTCACTGTTCCCAAGTTTCACCCCTCCACTCCCTGCAGACTGAGGATGGGCTTAGAAACTCCACCCCCCCGGGTCTGGCCAGAGACAGTGTTGGGGACAAAGGGTTAAAGTAGAAAGCTGGAGGACAGGCAGAAAGGGCAGGGGCGCTGCTGGGGGCTGCCTGCTCTGTCTCTGGTCTCTGTCGCAGAGGCCTTGCCCAGTGAGGGAAGCCCCAGACCTTAGGCCCATGGCGCAGGCCCCTGTGCATGTAAGCGATTCCCAGGTTAGATAGCTCACACTGACCATTAATGGAAGAATGTCTCCCCCTTTCCTGCAATAATTCCTTGTTGTTAGATGAAGATATCAAACACCCAGGAGCATCCAGGCTCTCAGTCCAGGAGGCCGGTAGCCCCGACTCCAGTCGTTTTCTCTCACCTTCTTTACTTCATCCTTTGGAGGCCCAGATCAACCTCGCTCACCGGCCTGGTTCTCTGCAGGATACGGCACTTTCTCTCCTGCAGGAGTAAGCACGATCTCTTGTTAGGTTCTTTCGTGTTGCAGGTTGCTCGGGCCTCCTCACATTTGCCACCAAATCCAGTTTTTTTGGATGACCAGGTGGACACTCCTGGTCCATTACAATGTTACCATTGTACCATTAGTGAGGATCCTGCCCACTGCCTGCAACACATATGCTCTGACTGCTCCTGAGCACCAGGTGGCGCCGTGAGCACGCACAGTGTATGTCAGACAGGAAAATTGCCACAGCTGACCAGCAGCAGCTCCTATAGCTGGAAGCTTATTCCACAGATGGCCACAGCATTACATAAACCCAGGGGTGAGGGGCAAAGCCCAAGTCCTACCACAGCTCTTAGGTCCCTGGAGCAGCATGCAGCAGCCTCCGGGCAGTTAGCAGGTGACATGTATTTAGTCCCTGAGTCAGCTGGGCAGCATGAGCCGCAGCCCTCTGAGGAGGTGACAGCCAGCCAAAGCACAGGGAGGACCCAGGGCACACACCGGCACCTCCTGGCCCTCTTTGAGGGCTGGCTGAGCACTGGGCCCTCCTGGCTGGACATAGTAGAGTCGTCCATTACCATGTTTCTGTCACAACCTGGGCTTGACCCTGGGCCATCAAGCAGAGGACGGCCAGGAGCTCACCTCTGCTCCAGAGTGGAGGACCATCTGCTCACCCGAGTCTCCAGGCCCTCAAAACACGGACTGCCTACACCAGTTGCAGAAACTCCCCACTTAGCCGTGGGGGGGGGTGTCTCTGATGTGATACGGTCTCTCCCCACTTAGCCCTGGTGGGGGTCTCTGATGTGATCCGGTCTCCTCACTTAGCCCTGGTGGCGGTCTCTGATGTGATCCGGTCTCTCCTCACTTAGCCCTGGTGGGGGTGTCTGAGATTCCTCGTGTGATCCCGTGGTTCAGCTCTTTACCCTGCCCGAGACTGGACATGTAGTTTAGGCCCTCCTTAGAGCAGGTCCAGCCGTGGGAGGTGACACAGCCCTCTTGACCGCTGCAAATGCTGCTGCTGTTCCTGGGCCCATCCTCGGTTGCCCATTTTGGGGACAACACACAATCCAGGGAGCACCAAGGCTTCTGACACACCTACAGCACAAGGATCCCCTGCAGCGATTCCCAGCAGGGGCAGTGGTGTGCCGGCGCTCTCTGTACCTGACTGGGACGGCTTTCGTCCGACCCAACCAACCCCAAGCATGGACACAAACTGCCCGACCGTTCTGGCTCTCTAGGACTCGAGGCTGGATACTGGAAATTTGCTCCCGTCCTTCCCCATACAAGTGCGGCCCCTCAATCTTCATCATATTCAGGTGGGAACACACGCCCTCCCAGGGACGCTGAGGTGCCCCTTTGCTCGGGACCAGACTGTGAAAACACGTCCCGAGTCCCAGCGTGACCCCTCCCAGGCATCAGGGAGTGAAGTCCTGGTCTCAGTGAGCTGCCGCCCCATATATAACAGGAAGGAATAGTCAGAGCGTCCACGTCCACGCTGCTTGTAACTCTGGGAGCTCCATCGGCAGTGGCACCACTCTGAGCCTCCTCTCCCCAACACAGCTGCGCAGCCGGCTGCCCCTCTAGGTTCTGTTCCGTGGCGTGTCACCGCCACGAAGACAAAGCAGCCCCGGGACCCCCAGTGCCCCGACTGCATGTGAGGCTTCCCGGTCCTACCCACAGAGAGCAGAGCTGCTTTCCCCAGCCTGCTCGGGTGGTTTCCTCTCCCAGCCCGTATATGGTGGTCCCCCGGGGTGAGAGACTCACCAACAGGAACTACAGGGAGGTACAGGCCAATCTTTGGGGGTAGCACAGGCCCCACCAGGCTGCTGTGGATCTGCTGTGTCTAAGGCACTTGCAGGGCCAAAGCTCTGATGTCTGGACACTGCACTGCGAGGGGCCAAGGAGGAGCACGGAGCAGCAGCAGGAGGGTGGCGTGCCTTGTCCGGCTGTGCCACGGAGAAAGGACTCACTTCATGTCTCCCACAATGTCCATCAGAGAGAGCCGAGCACAGCCGCCACATAGTCCATGTCTCCCACAGGGTCCGTCAGAGAGAGCTGAAAACAGCCGCCACATAGTCCATGTCTCCCACAGCGTCAGTCAGAGAGAGCGAGCACAGCCGCCACATAGTCCATGTCTCCCACAGTGTCCGTCAGAGAGAGCTGAACACAGCCGCCACATAGTCCATGTCTCCCACAGCGTCAGTCAGAGAGAGCGAGCACAGCCGCCACATAGTCCATGTCTCCCAGTGTCCGTCAGAGAGGCTGAACACAGCCGCCACATAGTCCATGTCTCCCACAGCGTCAGTCAGAGAGAGCCGAGCACAGCTGCCACATTGTCCATGTCTCTCACAGCGTCAGTCAGAGAGAGCCAAGCAGACATCACATTGTCCATGTGCCCCACAGAATCCGTCAGAGAGCCAAGCACAGCAACCATATTGCTCATCTCTCTAACAGCGTCAGTCACAGAGAGCCAAGCACAGCCGCCACATTGTCCATTTCTCCCACAGCGTCAGTCAGAGAGCCGAGCACAGCTGCCACATTGTCCATGTCTCCCACAGCATCAGTGAGAGAGAGCCGAGCACAGCCGCCACATTGCCCATGTCTCCCACAGGGTCAGTCAGAGAGAGCCGAGCACAGCCACATTGCCCATGTCTCCCACAGCGTCAGTCAGAGAGAGCCGAGCACAGCCACATTGCCCATGTCTCCCACAGCGTCCAGTCAAAGAGAGCCGAGCACAGCTGCCACATTGTCCATGTCTCCCACAGCGTCCAGTCAGAGAGAGCCGAGCACAGCCACACTGCCCATGTCTCCCACAGCGTCAGTCAGAGAGAGCCGAGCACAGCTGCCACATTGCCCATGTCTCCCACAGCGTCAGTCAGAGAGAGCCAGCACAGGCACCACATTGCCCATGTCTCCCACAACATCAGTCAGAGAAAGCTGAGTCAGCCACCGCATTGTCCTTGTCTCTCAGTGTCAGTCAGAGAGAGCCGAGCACAACCACCATATTGTCCATTTCTAATCCAGCCTACTAGGACCCACCCTTCAGAGACCCGCCCTTTAGAGGAGAGTATTTCAAGCCCAGGAAAGCTTGAGCCCCAGAATCAGACATAGCAGGCAGAGTAGATACCAGCTCTCCCCATTGAACCCCCTGCATTCCCCTGACTACGAGAGTGACTTCCAACCTGAGTCTACCATGCCGATAGAGCCTCCGAAGAACCCAGAGCAACCCCCACACCATGTTGGCAGCGATCTTCATAATCCACACTCCACAGCTCTTAAGATCTCCACCCAGGAGATTAAGCCAACTCCAGTCAGGCTTGTCAGAAACCTAGCCTACAAGGACCCACCCTGCAGAGAACCGCCCTTCAGAGGAGAGTATTTCAAGCCCATGAATGCTTGAGCCACAGACTCAGACACACCAGGCAGAACAGTTACCAGCTTTCCCCATTGCCTCAGCAGGGGCAGGCAGACAGGAAAGATTCATGCCCTGCTCTTTGTCTTCACATATAGAATCTGCCGGGACTGGACACACATTCTCTGAATAGTGTAGCTTGTTACAACCATAAGACAGTTATCATGACCTGCCCAGGGTTAGGACCACGCATACAATCTCCTTCCCAATGCTGAAATGGGAACAGTGCGCGGCCCACAGTGAGATGCTTTGCCCAGGCCTGAATCCTCAGGGAAATTCTAGAGAAAGTCACCTAAAATCTTTGTCTGTTGTCGACTAGTACCAGAGACAGCAAAGAGGCTCAGTGTTCATCAACCATTGCATGTCGTCCCAGTGTTCAGAATCTACGTGAGATACTGGGGTCAAACCCGCTTGGCTTGTGGAAGACAAACCCACAGATACTGTCCTGTCTCTCACCCTGAACTTCCTGGTTTGGAGGCAGAGAGATTCCCAACACTGTTAACCATGTGGCTCTAGGCACCACCGCCGACACCTCCTGCTGCCAGAGCCTCTGCGTCCCTCACGTCTCCGGGTCCCTCTCAGTCTCCGCTTCTGCCTCCACCCACACCCCGGCCTTGGTCAGACCAGATCTGTCACAACTTCTCACATACATGTCTTTGACCATTATCCCTCCAAACTGAATCTCTGTATCCCACAGGTGACAGAGCTCACTCTGCCTTTCCCTCTCTGCTGTGACCCCACAGGTGACAGAGCTCACTCTGCCTGTCCCTCCCTAATGCTGACCCCACAGGTAACACAGCTCACTCTGCTTGTCCCTCCCCTAGCCCTCCAGGCATTTGCTCTTTGATGCATTCCAAGGCAATGGAATGCACTGCAGGGAACCGATCCCCAACATGGGAGCTTGACCTTGCCCCCAGGGTTGGGCCTGCCTGGTGGACCCAGCACCTCTCCATCCTGATGGATGGGGAAGACTCTTCCCCCTACTCCAGGAGCACAGCACTCTAGGGGGTCCCCACTCCCCTCAGAAACTTTCACCTGGCTTCCTCTCAGGTCTCCCAGTAACCAAAAGTGACGTGAGTGACAGCAGAGAGCGTCCAATGAATTAAAATTTATTCACTATTTACATACAATGACACAAAGGGGCCGCTCCAGCCCTTTCCCCGTCCCCAAATACCCCCTCTCTCCCCAGCCCAGCACAGAGCAGCCCACCTGAACACCAGAGGAGCAGCCAAAGCTACTGGGGCAGCCACCCCGGGGTGTGGTCAGGAGGAGCCCGCCCCGCTGTCCTCCTGGCTACAGCGTCTCTTCCTCCTCCGGTCTCCCCAAGGCTGGAACCTTTTCTTCGGAGGCTGTGAGGGGCCCCCCTCCTCCACAGCCAATGCTGAGCTCCCAGACACCCTGGGGTGCCCCCTGGGAAGGTGGTCTTCTGGGCAGTGCTGCTCCTTGGGCGCTTCCTAGAAGGGGCAGCAGCAGGGGCAGTGGCCTTGCAGGCCCTTCTGTGAGGAACTGGGGGCCGGGGAGCCCAACAAACTCTAGGGAGCGGGGCCAGTGTCAGGGTCAGGGCTCAGGGGGCAGGCCCCAGGGCAGCAGGCTGTGGTCAGAGTCCAGGAAGAAGGCCAAGCTGAGCAGCTCCTCCTCCTCACTGGAGGCCTCTGCTGACCCGGCAGCCCCCTGTCAGGAGGACCCTCTCCCGGCATGCAGGAGTCCCTGCTGCCCACAGTGGGGTCAGCATGGCGGCAATAGGGCGACTGTCCTGCCCACAGGGGTGGAGACTCCTGGCATCCCAGAGAGGAGACAAAGGTGTCAGGTGCCATCACATTGGCCTCTGCCCGGCCAGGCCTTGGGGCATCTCCAAAGCCAGTCTCTGGGCGGCAGGGTTCAGCGCTGGCCCCTGGCCTGTGGCCCCAGGTAGGTGTAGGGGCACCGTGGCCGGGTGCACTCTCAGCTGGACTCGAGTACTTTGGGGGCACGTGGTGTGGGAGACGAGCCTTCATGGTCCCCTTCTCCTGCGGGGCCCACAGCTGCTCTTACACAAGCTGAGGGGAGGAGGGGACAGAGAGCATGAGAGGGGGCTCGGGGTGGGGACATGGGGGAGGGTGAGCCCAACTTCCCTTGGGAACAGACACCCAGCTCTGTGCAATCTGGTGCCAACACACCCACCACCGCTCCCTTCACACCTGTATCCAGGTGCTCTCCCCTCTCCATGACCCAGGCAGGGAGGCCAACGGATTAACTGGTTCCCACTTCTGCGGTGCATCCCTGACTCATGCACTGCCCCACTTCCCCGCATCCTCTGGGACCTCTCACCTGTCTCCCCTTCTCCTGAACTAGCCCAGAAACTCCGTCCAGCTTGGTCCACGTCTACTGCCTTATCTGCAACCCTCCCTCTATCCCATAGGTGCCACAGGACTCCCCAGAGTCCATCTGCCTCTCACCTGTGCGGGGGTGAGTCCTTCCTCCTCTTCCAGCTCCTCTGCCAGGGCCAAGAGATCCAGCTGGGGCTCTGGGGAGAGCAGGTGTCCAGGAAGCTGGGGTGAATGACGGCCTCAACATGAGCAGAAGGAAGTGGGGGTCAGGGTCCCTGTGGGGACCGAGAGGGAAAGTGGGAGCAAACAAACCCCTTCCCCAGGCACAGCGCAGGGAGCTTGGGAGGCTGCACAAAGTGCTCACACGGACCCACACGGAGGATCCCTACACCCACACAAACACAAATGAAGTGAAAATACACACCCACTCACACACACTCACAAAGGCACACAGGATTGTTACCGTGTCTCATGTTGAAGCACGTCTGAACAGACATATATGTGCATGCAGAAACTAACATAGACACAGAGTAGCATTTTGTAGTTTTCTTTGTATAGGTCCTTTCTGTCCTTAAACTGACTATTTAAAAAAATAAATTTTAAATTGAATCATAGAGATAGACAGTTACAAAGTTGTTCATTGAGGAGGCTCTAGCGACAGCACAGTGGGTAGGGGGTTTGCCTTGCACAAGAACAACCAGGGTTCGATCCCGGCATTTCATATGGTCCCCTAGTGCGCCTCCAGGAGTAATTTCTGAGTTAAGAACCAGGAGTAATCCTTGAGCATTGCCGGGTATGACCCAAAAAACAATACAAATAAACAACAAACCCCAAAAGCCAAAAACAAAGGTTGTTCATTGATTGAGTTCCAGTCATATAATGTTCCATTACTCGTCCCTTCACCAGTGTACATTTGCGATACTGCTGATGAGTTTTCACATGCATATAATTTCAACAGCACGTTTATCAACACCTCCCTTCCCCTCTGCCCCACCAACTCCCGTGTGGATCAGTTCTCCCATTGTGTTGCCTTTGGTCCTTTGTTGCTACCTTGTGTGTCTTTGTTGCTACCTTGTGTATGAGAGAGATCGTTCTGTATCTGCCACTTTCCTCTGTCTGACCACTCAGCATGACGTTCTACAATGGGAACTTCTCTCTTTTTGTGGGGTGGGAAATGGGAAGTACCTAGACGTGCTTAGGATTAACTCCTAGTTCATGCTTAGGATGTCCGTGGTGCCAGATTTTCAAATCTACTTTGGCGTCACATGCAAAGCAGGCACTGTGCCCACTGTACTGTCCTTTTAGCCCCACATGAACATTCTCTGTACAACATCTCAAATGTTTTATAATGCTGTGTTTTCTTTTTTCTCCAAACTTTTTCCTACGTTGTAGTTCTCTTTTTTGTTCCATTTTCTGTTCACAGCAGTTGCTTCATTTCTATGTTATGTGAATCTCCAATTGTTTTACTTGTTAATGTTTATTTTTTGCCACTGTAGTCAGAGAAAATGCTTAGCATAATTTTGATCTTGAAATTGCTAAGAATATTTTTGGCCCAATGCATGATCAGTCATGGGAAGTGTTACAAATGCACTTGAGAAGTTTGTGATGCATAGAATGCTATATGTATATATACATGCATGTGTGTGTGTGTGTGTGTGTGTACTATCACTTGTATCCCCTGTCTTTACGTTGTTTATCAATTTGCTTGAACGGGCACCAGTAACATCTCTATACGCTACTGTTGCAAGCAAGTGTAGCTCAAGGGCATCTGCTTGCTCCAGCAACACGAAGAGCCTCAAACCATTCCTTCAGGTCATGGGAATGAGGTCCATAATTGTTACTGGTTTTTGGCATATCAAATAAAAGAAGGGCAGCTTGCCAGGCTCTGCTGTGTATGTGGTATACTCTCAGTGGAAGGCTCTGATCTCGAGCATTTACTGATGAAACTCAAAGAGGAAAGATCAGGTTTTCTCTTGGGTGGAGCTCTGAGGAGCTGTGGAGTCAGGATGTTGAGAATGATTGACCTCATGATATGGTGGTTCCTCTGTCTTCTTTCTAGGCTCACTGGGATGATGGGTCATGGCTAGAACCTGCCTAGAACTGTATACAGTATATAAATGTGAAAGATCCTGGTTAGGACCTGATCCTAACATCCAGTACTATCTAAGACTGTCGAGCTGCCATGGAGCGACATACGGAGCTGTGAGTCTGGCATGTCTCTCTTCGAGGTTTGCTGGAATGGAGGTGGAGGAATGGGAGGAGGAGCCCAAATCTCCACTCCAAGTCTGGCCAGCATTGCCCCTCCCCAACACGTGTGGTGAATCCTTGTTGCTATGTTGGACTCGGCCTGGGGCTGGCCGAGCCCGTTACTGCCCTCAGGAGCTCCATGGGCTGCTTCCACGTGGGGCTGAGCAGCGCAGCTGTGGATCTGGAGTAGTTGGGTCTGGATTGTCTCTCTTCCGGGGTTGCCAATGGAGCTGTGGGTCGGCAACACACGCCAGACCCACAGTGTGTACTGTATCAGTATACATATATGTATTTTTGTTCATTAGTGCTATAAATCTATTTTATGATTCTGACTATTGTTGAAGTTCTTAACTATTGATATATTTCTATTTATTCTCCATTTATTTATAGTTGTGCTTTGATGAAGAATATACAAATATTTAAAATTGCAAATATAATAAATTCCAATCATTCATCTTCATGTATGAAGTTTTGTTTCCATGATGACCTAGTTTCATATTAGCATTTTAAAATTGTTTTACAGGATTTTAAAAAATATTTTATTATATCACCATTAGATATACAATTACAAAGATGTTCATGTTTGGGTTTCGGTCATACAGTTCCATCACCCCTCCCTCCAACATTGCCCATTTCCCACCACCAATGTCCTCGATTCCCTGACCCACGCCCACCCCCCCCAGCCTGCCTCTATGGCAGGTTCTTTATCTCTTCTCTCTCTCTCTCTCTCTCTCTCTCTCTCTCTCTTCCCTTTTCTTACACATTGTGATTGTAATACATATACTTAGAGGTTATCATGTGTTTCTTTTGGCCTGTATTTAATGCTCAGTTCTAGGTTGGTATTAACACTTTTGACAATTATTAGCACACTGTTCCCTTCTCCATCTTACTTAACCTCAGACTTCCACACGTTTGTGGTAATTTCTACCTTTGACAAGACTTCCTGATCCATGCTTCACCCAACCTTGGGTATTGGTATCATAATATGTATGTATGTATGTATATGTATGTGTTGGCAGATGGTAGATTTAAGGATATGTGAAGGAAGGTCTGATGGATACTGCCTGTTAACAGATACATGGGGTATTCTGGCAGACTATCTCCCAATAGAGTTAGTTGTAAAATTCCCTAGTGAGACTGTTAATCAAGCTGCAGATACAAAGAGAAGGCTATCCTAAGTCATTTCTCTGCACATTTCCTTGTTGGCTATAACTAGCCCAAGATGGAGTCTAAGGGACAATGCTTAAAGTTAGGCAGAAAACAGGTTTTTCTTGTTCTTCTGTCTGACATGTCCTTGCCATCATGGGCTAGTCAGGAAGGCTGCAAGAGCAACTGTAATGCATTCTTTTGTTCATCTCATCTTACCTAGAGAGCACCCCCTGCAGGTTTTTGGTTCCTGGTTGTCTCCTTCCTGTTATTCCTAAGTCCTATGCAAAGAATGTGAAATGTTTTTGTAATGTAAACCATGAGCTGTATTGCCCTTTGAATCTATGGGATAAGAGAGTTGGGGTCTTTGTGGAGGTGGTCAGTCAGCTCAGGTCACTCAGCTCAAGTGAGTCAGCTCACATCATGAGAACAGGTCAGTCAGCTAAAGTCAGTTAGCTGCGGTTAGTCAGCTGCCAAAATGAGAGCTGCTGCCCCTCTGGCTGGTGATCATTAAAAATATTAATGGATATACATCGTGTTGCTGGTGTCTCATCTCTGTGCCTCCGACGCGACAGGACATTCCTGCTTCATCAGGCGCCCAATCGCGGGGCAGGCCTGAAGGTGAGACACAGGTTACGGGCGGGAAAAAATAGGGAGATAAGTTGCACAGGGTTTGCACAGTCTGCAGTAAGCCAGAGTAAAAAAAAAAAAAATTTATTTGCGATGGGAAACTCCTCCTCGCGGTTACAAGGATATACTGATGTGCTTACGCTTCTCACTAAGGCAGCTGGACTGCTGTTGAAAGAGAGTGTTTTAAAAAGTCTCCTTAAGAGAATACAGAAGCATTGCTACTGGTTTGAACCAGAGAGCAGGAAAAAGTTCAACCTGAAAGTATGGAAAAGGTTGAAAGGATTTAAGGCGTGCCCATAGAAAAGGGGAAATAATCCCCTTAGAAGAATGGGGTGCATATGCTTGCATTAATTTGGCTTTAATGCCTTTTGAATCTGATTCAGAGGAGTAGGAGGACATAATTTCTTCTAGCTCAACTTCCTCCTCTCCCACCCCTTGTATCTCAGGCTAAGGAGGAACTAACCACATCTTCCTTTGAACTACCTCCTAGCAAGTCATTGTCAGCCTCACCTGCCTTTGTAAATTCTAATATGGAAACAAGGCAGGCCACCTCACAGGATGATAGTTTAGATTCTGATGCAGAAATAGAGGTGCCTTCACATGAGAAGGCAATCTGGAGAGAAATTCGTGATCTCTGTAGGAAATTAGATCTACTGAGTAAAATGGCAGACAGGTCACCTAGGCCTGGGTGACCTGAGTTTCACTCCTACGGGGGCTTAACGATTCCCTTTGTGAACCTGGAGTTCATGCTATTCCAATGCCTCAGTATCCAAATCAGGAAGTAGCTACAGCTCCTTGTCAATATAAGTTAAATCATGAGCTGCGTACATTAGTGAATACTCCTGATTCTTTTCATAATAATCCACAGCTTCATGCATTTCCTGTTGCTCGTCATCTAAATACACAAACTAATAGATATGAAGGTAATTATCAAGCTAATCCTTTTCAGTTTTTGACCTCCCTGAAAAGATTTTTTCAATATATGGACCTACGTCTACTTATGTTTTTGCTTTGCTAGAGAATTTTGCTGAAGCTAATGTCTTACTTCCTTGTGATTGGCAAGTGATTGCAAACGGTGTTTAGGAAAAATCACAGTATATTCACTTTAAGTCTTGGTGGCGTGAGGAGGCAGAAAAAGTTTCACAAAAAAGGTATCCCAAAAATGCTGAAGCCACAGTAGCGAGAATCATGGGAACAGGCAATTGGTGAACGCCTGCAGATCAGATTAAAATACCTGCAGATATTTTAGATTTGAGTACTAATACATGCTTGAAACCATGGCTTAATTTGGAAGCTCCAGGAAAACAAGCAATTGCATTTACTAAGGTATTACAACAAGCAAATGAAACTTGTGTAGATTTCTTAGCCAGGTTAGAAGATACTTCAGAAAAATCAATCCCGGATACTACTATGCGTGATTTACTTATGTCCACTTTGGCGGTAGAAAATGCTTCTCCTGATTGTCAAGAGGCAATTCGAGGCTCAAAGTTAATGGGAAAAAAATACTATAGATGATTTTATTCGTGCTTGTCGTGACGTAGGGTCTGCAACATATCAGACCCAAATTTTAGCTGCAGAACTCTGAAATGTTAATCAAATGAGATGTTTTGATTGTGGGCAGGAAGGACATTTAAGAAGAAATTGCACTAAGAAAAGGGAAGGGAGAAACCGCCCCCCAGCCTTCTGATTCTGCCCTCTGTAAAAGGTGTGGCAGAATTGGACATAGAACCAAGGATTGTTACTCCAGGGAGCTTAGAAACGGGTCACTGCTTGCTCCCATCTCTACAGAGTTGGGAAACGAATCAAGGGGCCAGTCCCGAGGCCCCACAAGCAACCCTGGAACCCTACCGAAAGAATCATAAGTTTGTTGGAGAGTGAGTCTGCCAGCTTGGCTCCAGCCTAGTGGCCACGGAAACAGCGGGATTTTTTTTTCTGTAACTAACCACGTGGCTCCAGCGGCTACAGCCCTTTGTGAAGCCTTTGCCCTTCCAGCGGCCCAGCCCGCATCTTTTCAGAAGGGCAGGGGGAATCCGCTTCTAAGGCCAAGAGCATTCCTATGGTTTCTCCGGACCAGCCCCCTCCCAATCGGATGGGCTGAGCCAGCAGAATCCAGCAGCTCAGCAGTCGCAGCTCAGAATCAAGTG
This sequence comes from Cryptotis parvus, assembly GCA_021461705.1. Classification (NCBI taxonomy): domain Eukaryota; kingdom Metazoa; phylum Chordata; class Mammalia; order Eulipotyphla; family Soricidae; genus Cryptotis; species Cryptotis parvus. The sequence continues at coordinate 74,497 of JAJIBD010024209.1, forward strand.
GATGGGCAAGTGGAACAAAGCCAGGCAGGCGGAATGTTTAAAACTGCTAATTTACCCTGCAATCTATCTGCTACCTCACCTGAATCCGAAGGCAATTCTGCTTTACTTCATATTTCAAAATCTGAAAAGCTCGATATAAACCTACTTATATCACTTTACAAACTGCTAAGAGTAGTACTACTTTGAATATTTCAGTTATTCAGGATTTGTTTTTATCTCCTAACAACTTTTATGAAATTCCAACTAATATCTGTAGTTCTTTGCATCTTCAATCATTTCGATTAGTAACTAACAGTAATAATATGGAATCTAAAGGTATTAATGTTCAAATGAAGTTTTTTGATGGTAATTTTGAAAGTGAATTTATGCTCATTCTATCTGTGAAGGCTGAAATACTTATTTTTAATGTTGAAAAGATTGCTCAGTTTCTTGTATTGCCAAAACTGCCCGTTCCTCATTATCGGCAAGGAGGTTCTGGCAACCCTAATGTTGAGGTTCTTTGGACACAATTCCTTTCAAAGGATAAACCCAGTATGGGTCTTACTTTTGAAGATGGCACTAAAATTGAAGGTTTGCTTGATTCAGGGGCCGATACAGCCCTAATTGCTTCACATCATTGGCCCTCTGGATGGAAAAACACCGTGTGCTTCATGCAACTTTTACTGGGTTGGGTGTCATGACTGATATTCAACAAACTGATCTGCCTCTCAGGTGTTCTGACCCCGATGGAGATGAGGCTGTTATTCAGCCCTATATTTTGCCCATTGAAATTACCTTATGGGGCAGAAATTTGTTGAAAAAATTGGATATTGTTATGACTAAATGTAGAAACCTTTGTAAATAGCCGCATTTTTAATGCGGGCGGCTGCTGGTAAAACAGCTTTACCCATTAAGTGGAAAAACACGGAGCTAGTGTGGGTTGGCCCTTAATTACTAAAAGCTAATGGCTTTGCAACAATTGGTGGAAGAACAGCTCAACTTGCGTCATATTGTTCCATGTTCTAGTCCTTGGAATTCTCCAGGTTTAGTAATCAAAAAGAAATCAAGCAAATGGAGAATGTCAACAGATTTACGCCAGGTCAATAAATCATGGAGCCTATGGGCCCTTTGCAGCCTGGCTTCCCTAATCTTGCTATGATATAAAAAACCTGGAATGTTATTGCTATTGATTTAAAAGATTGTCTTTATGCTTTTCCCCTTGCTGAGCAGGATAGAGAAAAAAATTGCATTTACTGTCCTATCGATGAATAATGAAGCACCTAATAAAAGGTACCATTGGACAGTGTTGACTCAAGGCATGATGAATAGTCCGACTGTGTCAGTATTTTGTTAATCAACCCTTGGAGATTATACGTAAAAAATATCCCGGTGTCAAGTTAATTCATTGTATGGATGTTACTATTGTACCTTCTTTTAGTAAAATCAAATATGTTCATCATTCCATAGATACTTATTCTCATTTCCAATGGGCTACAGCCACCCCATCTGAAAGATCTGACGCAGTCATAACTCACCTGCTAGAAACTTTTTCTGTAATGGCATTCCTCATACTATAAAAACAGATATTACTCTAGCGTATAATTCAGCAATGTTGAAGTCTTTTTATGCAGCTTATTTTATTACTCATGTTACAGGTATTCCCTATAATAGTACTGGTCAAGCAATTATTGAACGAGCAAATTGTATCTAAAAAGAAATGCTTTATAGACAGAGAAAGGGAGTATATCTGAATTCTCCCAAGCCACGAATTGCAAGAGCATTGTTTACTTTAAAATTTTCAAACGTTGCAGATAATGAAACTGCAGCTGAAGAGCATTGGAGGTCTCCAAAAAAATGAAATTACAGTGACAAATAAAACCACAAAACAGGTCAAACAAAAATCTTATATAAAGACATCGTGTCTGGTGAATGCTTACCAGGCTGGGTAGAAAGATGGGGCGAGGGTTTGCTTTTATCTCCACAGATAAGGAGCAATTCTGGTGTCCGACTAAAAGCCTCAAAATCCTTCATGAAAAACAACCAGAACACCAACAGAAGACATCCCAAGATGTTCTGAATGAAGATGATACAGATAATCCCAGACCAAAAGAAATGCCTGCAAGGCCAGCCGATGGGAAAGAGAAGGACAAAGCCCAGTTGCAATACTGGAAGGACTGCCAAAATAATTGACACAGCTATGAAGGTGGTATCTATTACAAGCATAAAGTTCACTCCAATCACATTTTATTTAGCTGTACTAGCCAACTTAAGTGTATTAACTAATGCCAGTTCCAATCATACTTATTGGACGTAAATACCCAAGCCTTCCCTACTACCTGCAGTCTTGTGGCAGGTTATTATTCCTATTTACAATAATAAGTAAGATGGAAACATCTTCCCATAATTCTGTCTTAAGGGGAAATGAATGCCTTGCACCACTTGTGCCTTTTCAATTAGGATTTTCCCAAACAGATAATTTGATCACTTGAATCTCGTTATTCATTGATTTGCTCGAGAGGGCATCAGTAACATTTCCATTGGACCCTATCATGTGCCAATGTAGCCCAATGGCATCTGGTTGATTCAGGTATATGAAGAGCCTCAAACCGTTCCTTCAGGGTCTTGACAAGGATGTCTGACCATCTTGTAGGTGGGCGGCCACGTGATCTTTTTACATCCTGTGGGATCCAGTCCGTAACAGCTCTAGTCCAGCGGTCGTCTCCAAATCGCATTACATGTCCAGCCCATCTGATTTTCGATGCCTTGGCAAATGAGACAGCGTCCCTGATTCTGGAATAGCTACGGAGGTCAGAACTCCGGATTCCTTCTCTCACTTGAGTGAGGCATGATATTCCAAGCATAGCTATTTTGATTCCTCTCTTGGAGACCCAAATAGCATTCTCATCCTGCTTTCATAGGGCCAGGTCTCTGAGGCATATGTTAATGCAGGGAGAATGGTGGAGTCAAAGAGATGTGCCCGGAGCCAGAGGTTCTTTGTCCTTTTAGCTATTTCTTCAATGTTTTGAAGGCATTCCATGCTGCTCTCTTCCTCCTGCGCAGCTCAGCTTTTAGGTCGTTCTTGATGTTGACTTTTCAACCTAGGTACACATAACTGCTGCATTAAGAGATGTTTGTTCCATTGAGAGTGAATGGGGCCTCTGGAACTAGTTATATTTCATAAACATAGTTTACGTTAGATTCAGCTGTAGACCTATGTTTCCAGATTCTTTGGTCGAAGTCAGCCAGCATTTGTGCCACTTGGCTAATGATGGTGTTATTAGAATGATGTCATCAGCAAATCAGAGGTGGTGTAGTTGCCGACCATCTATCTTCACTCCCATTCCTTCCCATTCTAATTGTCACATGATGTTCTCGATGGTGGCACTGAAGAGTTTTGGTGAAATAGTATTTCCCTGTCGAACCCTCTTTTGATATCAATGATCACTTCTTTGTAGAATGGTGAGATCCTGGTGGTGAATCCGTAATACAGTTCAGGAAGGATCTTGATGTATTAGGTTTGAACACCAAAACAGATCACTGTCTTCCCGTTCATCATCGATTTGCTCGAGCGGGCCCCAGTAACATCTCCATATGTCCTGTCTCATGCTAGTAGAGCTCAAGGGCATCTGCTTGCTCCAGGAACATAAAGAGCCTCAATCCATTCCAGAATGAGGTCTATAATTGTTATTGGTATTTGGCATATCAAATACAATACGGGTAGCTTGCCAGGCTCTGCCGTGCAGGTAGCATACTCTTGTAATCAACTCTAAGTCCAGCATTTATTGATGAACCGCACAGCCGCAAGTGGCCGCGAGCCGGGCTGTGATAGTCTGGTCTGCTGGGTGGAGTTCTGATGAGATACATCTGTGGAAAATCAACTCTGAATTTCAGGAGCTCTCAGTCTGGGAAGGAAGTCATAATAAAAATAGTAACACCGAACAGGTAATTATTTTAAAAAATTATACATAACTGATAAAGGTGTGTGTTCTCCTTCACTTTGTAATACTTAAAGGCAAAATAATTTGAAATTCTTTTGAAGGGACTATCTCCGGTACCAAGTGTTCCATGTATACTTGTGTTGATTCTGCTTTAAAACTAAACACCTGAGAAAGTTTGTATTTTCTCAGCTCGAGTAGGAATCTGGATGCCTGTGACGTGCCCAGCCATGGGAGGAGAACCTGACCATTGGAATTCTTCATCAGCTGATCACTCACTAAGCATACCAAGAGATTTATCAATCTACTAATTGCTGCTGTTTTGAGCATCATTGAAGTGACTGAATCTGCTATTGTAGCTGATGTGACGATGAAAGAAGAAACATAGACTATTGGATTTGCTCACAAATGGCATGAAAATTCTCAAAGTTTCTGGACTGCTCAAAGGAAGATCAACAGTGATCTGCAGGCCGAACTGGCTAATATGACTCAGACTGTGACTTTGCTGATGATCCACTGGCTAGCCTACAAAGGCAAATGCCTTTGAAATATGATTGTAATATCACTTCTTTCTGTATTACACTTGTATTTTATAACAAAATTGAATTTTATTGGCATAAGGTTAAAAACGTGTCTTAATTTTTAACACATATGAATATTATGGCTAAAATTGTAAATTTACAAAGCAAGATTCACGATTCTAAGAAGTTTGATTCTCTCTGGGGGTACGGCTGGCTGGGCGGGTGCCTGGGGTTTGTGGTAGAGCGCCAGGCCTCGGCAGAAGGTGGAACTACAACCTCCAGAAGTCCGAGCGCGAAGCGGAAATAAACGGACATTTTGTACTCTCACACCGTCCTGTCTTCACCTCAGGTATTCTCCCTGGGGGTGCAGCTAGCTGGGCGCATGCCTGGGGTCGTGATAGAGCCCCAGGCCTCGGCAGAAGGAGGAACTACAACCCTCAGAAGTCTGAGCAGAAGCAGAAGTAAATGGACATTTTGAACTCTCACACTGGCCTGTCTCCGCCTCAGGTATTCTCCTGGGGGTGCGGCTGGCTGGGCATGTGGCTGATTATTAATACAAAAACTAGGAAATTCAACACAAGAAAAAAGAAACAGTACACTAGAGGAATCTATCCCTGAACACCGCAACACCATGGGGAAACAACGCAGATCCCCTGTTCGAAAAACAGATGAAGGAATCAACCCTGAAGACTCAAAAAAGAATGCGGATGTGCATGATCTCTCTGATAATGAATTTAGAGAAGAAATTGGTAGGATGTTTAAGGAGCTCAACGAAAGAATGGAGCCGATGTCCAATAAAATACAGGAGGACATAAACGAAGCAATTGAAAGGGCAGTCAATAAATTACGGGAGGAAATGAGAGCAGAAATGAGAACCATGCAAATAGAAATATCATCACTTAAAAACTCGGTAGATGAAATGAAAAACACAATAGGGGCTCTCAACAGTAGGATGACAGCAGCAGCAGAGAATCAGTGAGACTGAAGATGAGCTGCAGAAAGACTCAGAGAACTACATAAGATGGAAAAAGACCGGAAAATAGTTCAGCAATGGAACAGAGAACAATAAGATGAAGCCAGGCGGAATAACATAAGAATCATCGGAGTCCCAGAGGGACAGGAAAGTAACCCCAAGGTAATTAAAATAGTTAAAAGCATCCTGGCTGAAAAGTTCCCCGAGTTGAAGGACGAAGTCATCCAGATCCAAGAAGCCCGACACGTACCAGCAAGAAGAGATCCCAATAGAAAGACCCCAAGACACATCCTAGTCAAAGTAATGGATGCCATAGACAGAGACATAATTCATCAGGCAGCAAGATCAAAAGAAGGAAATTGTGTTCAAAGGAGCATCCATTCGACTTTCAGCAGACTTCTCAGAAGACATCCTCCAATTCCGAAGGCAGTGGTGGGATATAGTTAAAAAAAAACTCAATGAAATGAATGTCTCAGCAAGAATTCTTTATCCGGCTAAACTCTCACTCAGATTTGAAGGACAGATATACAACTTCTTGGATAAACAACAGCTTAGGAACTTTGTAAACTGAAAACCAACCTTAAAAGAAGGACTGAAAGATCTACTCTAAGAAGAGACATAACCCAAAAAGAACAACCAACCTATACAGAAAGATGGCACAAAAATCCCATGACAATAATCTCTCTCAATGTCAATGGTCTATATGCACCAGTAAAGAGATACAGAGTGACAAAATGGATAAAAAATTGAATCTGACATTCTGCTGCCTTCAAGAAACACACCTGAACAATTGGAGCAAAGAAAGGCTCAAAATAAAAGGCTGGAAAACAATCCTTCACTCAAACAACCCATCCAGAAAGGCTGGGGTAGCCATACTGGTATCTGACAACACAGACTTCTGGCTGAAGAAGGTCAGAAGGTACAGTGAAGGTCACTTCTTAATAGTCAAGGGATGCATATATCAGGAAGAAATCACTCTATTAAACATGTATGCATCTAACAAGGGGCCAGCAAAATGCCTAAAACAACTAGTAATAGAATTCAAAGAAGACATTGACAGCAACACAATTGTAGTTAGAGACTTCAGTACTGCTCTATCAACCCTGGATAGATCAACAAGATTGAAACTTACCAAGGAAACACTGGCCCTAAAAGAAGAGATGGAAGAAAAAGGGCTGGTAGACATTTACAGGGATTTCATCCTCAAAAAGCTGAATACACTTTCTTCTCCAGTGCACATGGAACATACTCCAAAATAGATCACATTCTGAGCCATAAATCATACCTCCATAAAGCCAAGAAAATAGAAATTGTGCCAACTAATTTTTCAGACCATGATGCACTGAAAATAGGAGTTAATTGTACACAAAAACGGCGACCAATACCAAGTACCTGGAAACTAAACAGCTCACTGCTGAACAACCAGCAAGTCATAAAAGAAATCAAAGAGGAAATCCAAAGATTCCTGGAAACAAATGAGACAGAAGACACGAATTACCAGAACTTGTGGGATACAGCAAGAGCAGTGTTAAGAGGCAAGTTCAGAGCTCTTCAAGCATTCATCAGAAAAGAAGAATAGGCCATCACAGTCTTACTTTACAACTTAACATCTTAGAGTGTGATCAACAAAATGAGCCCAACCCAAGCAGAAAGAAATAAATAATAAAACTTAGAGCAGAAATCAATGAGATGGAATGTCAAAAAAACAATCCAGAAGATCAACGAAACCAAAAGCTGGTTCTTTGAAAAAATAAACAAGATTGACAAACCACTTGCAAAACTTGTAAGAAAAGGAAAAGAGAGAACCCAAATAAATAGAATCAGAAATGAAAACGGGGACATCACAACAGAAATTACAGAAATTCAAAAGATCATCTGAGATTACTATGAGAGCCTGTATGCTATGAAACAAGAGAACCTATAAGAAATGGACACATTCCTGAATTCCTATAGCCTCCCAAGTCTGCAACAAGATTTGGAATACCTGGACAAACCTATCTCCATTGATGAGATGGAGTCGGTAATCAAAAGTCTCCCCAAACTCAAAAGCCCAGGTCCAGATGGATTCACCAGTGAATTTTACAAAACCTTTAAAAAGGACCTACTCCCCAATTCTTTTCAAGCTCTTCCGGCAAATTGAAGAAACAGAAACACCCCCCCCAAATAGTTTTTATGAGGCACATATCACCCTGATACCCAAAGCTGACAGAGATGTCAAAAAACATAAAACTACATACCAATCTCCCTGATGAACACAGATGCTAAGATCTTCAACAAAATACTAGCAAATAGAATCCAAAGAGTCATCAAAAAGATTATACACCATGACTAAGTGGGATTCATCCCAGGAATGCAAGAATGGTTCAACATCTGCAAGTCAATCAACATAATACATCATATCAACAAAAATAAAAATAAAAACTATATAATCATATCAATAGATGCAGAGAAGGCAAGACTCAACACCCGTTCATGATAAAAGGTCTCTGGAAAATGGGGATTGAAGGAACCTTCCTCAATATAATCCAGGCCATCTACTACAAGCCCACAGCGAGCATCATTCTCAATGGGGAAAAACTGGAAGCCTTCCCCTTAAGATCAGGGACAAGACCAGGCTGCCCACTCTCACCACTTCTATTCAATATAGTACTGGAAGTACTTGCCATAGCAATCAGCGAAGAAAAAAGACATTAAGGGTATCTGGATAGGAAGGGAAGAAGCCAAGTTGTCACTATTTGTAGATGGCATGATATTCACTGTATCACTGTCTTCCTGTTCATCATCCATTTGCTCGAGTGGGCCCCAGTAACATCTCCATTTGTCCTGTCTCATGCTAGTAGAGCCCAAGGGCACCTGCTTGCTCCAGGAACATAAAGAGCCTCAATTCATTCCGGAATGAGGTCTATAATTGTTACTGGTATTTGGCATACCAAATACAACATGGGTAGCTTGCCAGGCTCTGCTGTGCAGGTAGCATACTCTTGTAGTCTTGATATTATACCTGGAAAACCCGAAACTCTCTACCAAGAGGCTCCTAGAAATAATACATTCCTATAGTAGAGTGGCAGGGTGCAAAATCAATACCCAAAAGTTAATGGCCTTCCTATATGCAAACAGCTAAAGAGAAGAATGACATTAAAGAAACTATCCCATTCACAATTGCACCGCAGAAAATCAAATACCTAGTAATCAGTTTGACAAAGAATGTAAAGGATCTCTACAAAGAAAACTACAAAACATTACTTCAGGAAATAAAAGAAGACCTGAGGATATCGAGACACATTCCCTGCTCATGGATTGGAAGGATTAACATTATCAAAATGGTCATACTCCCTAGAGCTTTATACAGATTCAATGCAGTCCCTATAAAGATACACATGATGTTCTTCAAAGAAATTGAACAAACACTCCCGAAATTTGTATGGAATAATAAACCCCCACAAATAGCTAAAGCAATCCTTGGGAAAAAGAAGATGGGAGGTATCACTTTCCCCAAACTCAAGCTCTACTACAGAGCAGTTGTAATTAAGACAGTATGGTATTGGTATAGAGACAGACTCGTAGACCTATGGAATGGAACTGAATATCCTGAAACAAACTCTCAAATATACAACCACTTAATCTTTGATAAAGGAGCAAAAAATATTAAGTGGAGCAAAGAAAGCCTCTTCAACAAATGGTGCTGGGAAAACTGGGCAGCTACATGTAGAAAATGAACTTAGACCTCCTTCTAATGCCATGCACAAAAGTCAGATCAAAATAGATTATAGATCTCAACATCAGACATGAATCTATAAGGTACATCGAAGAAAATATAGGAGAAACTCTCTACGACATCGAAACTAAAAGTATCTTTAAAGACGACACACCACTGACCAAGCAAATGGAAGCAAAGATAAACAAATGGGATTATATAAAATTGAAAAGCTTCTGCACCTCAAAAGAAACAGTGACCAAGATACAAAGACAATTGACAGAGTGGGAAAGGATATTCACCCAATACCCATCTGACAAGGGGTTGTTATCCAGGATATATCAGGCACTGGTAGCACTTCACAAGAAAAAAAAACAGTCAACCTCATAAAAAATGGGGAGAAGAAATGTACAGAAGCTTCCAAAAAGAAGAAATTCGAATGGCCAAAAGGCATTTGAAAAAGAGCTCTTCATTTTAATCATCAGGGAGATGCAAATCAAAACAACAATGAGGTACCATCTCACACCACAGAGACTGGCACTCATCCAAAAACAGCAAGAACAACCAGTGCTGGCGTGGATGTGGGGAAAAAAGGGACTCTCATCCACCGTTGGTGGGAGTGCTGACTAGTCCAGCCCTTTTGGAAAACAATATGGACATTCCTCCGAAAACTAGATATTGAACTCCCATTTGATCCAGCAATAGCACTCCTGGGAATATACCCGAGAGACCTAAAAACACATAACAGAAATACTATCTGTACTTCTTTATTCATCTCTGCGCTATTCACTATAGCTATAATCTGGAAACAACCTAAATGCCCGAGAACAGAGGACTGGCTAAAGAAACTGTGGTTCATCTACACTATGGAATACTATGCAGCTGTCAGAAAAGACAAAATTATGAAATTTACCTGCAAATGGATGGACATGGAGACTATCATGCTGAGGGAAATTAGTCAGAAGGGAAAGGACAGATACAGAAAGACTGCATTCATTCACTGTCACTGTCTTTCCCGTTCATCATCGATTTGCACGAGCGGGCACCAGTAACATCTCCATATGACCTGTCTCATGCAAGAAGAGCCCAAGGGCACCTGCTTCCTCCAGGAACATAAAGAGCCTCAAACCATTCCATTAGGTCATGGGAATGAGGTCTATAATTGTTACTGGTATTTGGCATAACAAATACGACACGGGTAGCTTGCCAGGCTCTGCCATGTGGGTAGCATATTCTTGTAGTCATCTCTAAATCCAGCATTTATTGATGAACTGCTTGGCTGTAATCAGCCGCTCAAGGTGGGCTGTGATAGGCTGGTCTGCTGGGTGGAGTTCTGACGAGGGGGAAGTCCGGATGTGGAAAATGGATGCCCCTCATGGGAGGGGGAGGGGGGTCGTCTGGTCGAGTGGGCCTCGTGAGCAACTGGGCACAGGGAGAGCCAGTAGCAGGTCTGCCCCATGTCTGTGAGTCTCCTGCATTAATAGGATATAAATAGATACCAGTATATTACTAAGTGTGGAAAACGGTAATGGCAGATTAAAACTCACATTGAATATACACAAAGAGACCCAAGTGATAAACTCTAAATATCTGCAGGGCTAGCCACAATGTGTAAAATAAGAGGGAGAGAGATGCAGACACAGAGAGAGACAGAGAAAGAGAGGAAACCTGGGTACCTGCTATTGAGGCAGCCTGGGGGTGGGCGGGAGGGGGGGGGGTACATTTGCTGGTGGAAATGGGGCACTGGTGGATGGATGGGTGCTGAAATACTGTATTACCAATAACCAATTATGAACACCTTTGTAATTGTAAGTCTCACGGTGGTATAATAAAAATTTTTAAAAAATAAGAATTTTTCTGATGTTATTGCTGCTACCTTTTTGGCAGGATTTAGCTCATGGCATTGGCTTTATTAACCCCACTACGAGCTTAAAGGGACTTAGGAGGAACTGTAGGTTTGGGAGTGCTTATTTTTGTTATAGCTGTCCTGGTCTTATATTGTAAGTTCAAACAGTAAAAGAAAAGGGCTAAGATGATAGAGGCCTCACAGTTTGTTCTGTTGCCCAAATTGAAGCCTGAACAGAATAGGGGGAGATGTTGGCAGAAGGCAGATCTAAGGATATGCGGAAAGAAGGTCTGATGGATACTGCATGTTAACAGATACACAGGGACTTCTGGCAAACTCTCTCCCAATAGAGTTAGTATGTAGAATTCCCTAGTGAGACTGTTAATCAAGCTGTAGTTATAAAGACAAGGCTATCCTAGGTCATTTCTCTGCACATTTCCTTGTTGGCTATAACTAGCCCAAGATGGAGTCTAACAGACATTGCTTAAAGTTAGGCAGAAAACAGGTTTTTCTTGTTCTTCTGTCTGACATGTCCTTGCCATCATGGACTAGTCAGGAAGGCTGCATTAGCAACTATAATGCGTTCGCTCATCTCATCTTTCCTAGATAGCACCCCTGCAGGTTTTTGGTTCCTGGTTGTCTCCTTCCTATTATTCCTATGTCCTATGCAAAGAATGTGAAATGTCTTTGTAATGTAAACCACGAGCTGCATTGCCCTTTGAGACTATGGGATAAGAGAGTTGGGGTCTTTGTGGAGGTGGCAAGTCAGCTCAAGTGAGTCAGCTCACATCAGTGAGGTCAGGTCAGTCGCCTAAAGTCAGTTAGCTGTGGTTAGTCAGCTGCCAAGATCAGAGCTGCTGTCCCTACGGCTAGTGATCATTAAAAATATTAATGGATATATATCGTGTTCCTGGTGTCTCTGCGCCCTGACCTGACAGGACATTCCTGCTTCACGTATGTATATGTGTGTGTGTATATATATATATATATATATATATATATGTGTGTGTGTGTGTGTGTGTGTGTGTGTGTGTGTGTGTGTGTGTGTGTGTGTGTGTGTATGTATGTATGTATGTATATATATTTATGTCATGCAAATAAATGCAGTCATTCTATATCTCTCTTTTTCCTTCTGTTTAATTTCACTCAATATGATCCTGTCCATGTCCATCCATTTATAGGCAAATTTCAAAACTTCATCTTTCCTAACAGCTGCATAGTATTCCATTGTGTAGACATACCACATTTCTTTATCCAGCCATCAGTTTTTATGCACACTGATTGTTTCCAGTTCTGGCTATTGTGAATAGTGCTGCTATGAAAATAAAAGTGCAGATGATGTTTTCGCAGTGTGTTTTTGGCTTCCCAGGGTATAGTCCAGGAATGTTATGACTAGGTCATATGGGAGCTCAGTTTCTAGTCTTTGGCGTAATGTCCGTATTATTTTCCAAAAGGGCTGTACCAGTTGACATTCCACCAACAGTGGATGAGAGTCCCCTTTCTCCGCATCCACATCAGCACTTATTGCTCTTGCTCTTTTGGATATGTGCCAGTCTCTGTGTTTCACATGATTTAATTTTAGCTCTCTCTTTTTTTTTGGTTCATTTGTGGAAATAAAACTTTGTCCCCCATTTACTCTGAGATGTGTATGTCTTAGGACTGATTATTTCCTTCCCCAGTTTAGGGAAAATTTCCACCATTATTTTTCAAATATTTTTATAGTTATTTCTCTCTGCTAGTCATTGAGACTCCTAGTGTGTGAATGTGGGGCCCCTATGTGTTCCCATATATTCCACAAACTGCAGATATTTACATATATGCAAGTATATGCATAAGTGTATAATTTTCTTAAATTAGCATAGTTTAGGTCATGTGTTTACAGTAGTGTTAAGACGTAGAGTAATTCACAACCCAGTATATTTCAACCTTGTTTGGTAGCTTATTTAGTGGTTTCCATTGAGTCTTGTCTTTACAAATCACTTATTCATTCTTTGTTAGCTATCGATAATTTTTTCTCTGCTGTTAAACCCTCTATGGTTCAACTATACTACTCATTAGCGCTGATCTGATTGACACTTTACTAATTTTGTGTCTACATTGACATTCTTACTGTGTTCATTCAGTTTTTTCTATGTTGGCAGACACTGTATGACCATTTGAAATTTTTATCATGAATATTGTTCATTTCTGTTCACCTTTTGATGTTTTATATCATCATTATTACAGGTTTAGCTCTATTTTACTTAAAACAGTTGGAACTAGTTCATTTTTTTTCTACTTCCAGAGTCCCCATTCACTCTATATGGAACAAACATCTCTGAAGGCAGCAATTACGTGTACCTAGGTCGAGAACTCAACATAATGAAAGACCTAAAACTTGAGTTATGCAGGAGGAAGAGAGTGGCATGGAATACCTTCAAGAGCATCGAAGAAATAGCTAAAAGGACAAAGAATCTCCAGCTCAAGGCACATCTCTTCGACTCCACCATTCACCCTGTATTAACATGTGCCTCGGAGACCTGGGCCCTATGAAAGCAGGATGAGAATGCTATTTGGCAATTTTTTTTATACACACAGGAAGTCAAATAAGGCCATGCATTTGGAATATAGGTATTAATTAACTCTGAATTTATTACTCCTGGGCAACCATCATATTTCCTAACTTAAAGTCTCAGTTGCCCTTAGATTGGTTCTAATTCCTTACACCCCAAAAAGGAGGGTCCCACTGTGGGAATGGAAGGACCCAGGGTGACCCTAGCGTTGACACTGGGCAGACTAAATTTCCTGGGAGCAAGGTCATGGAGCAACCTCTGTTGTGGGCCAAAGATAAGCAATAGATGAATAGGTCCCTGAGGGCATTGGGAATGAGCAATCCAGTGAGAGGAATGTAGTCTGGGCTATATGTTGAGATGTCCCCAGAAATGGTCACTCCATAAATTTAACTCGAGATGTAGATATCTCTTGTTCTTACTGTGTTTATACAAAATGACTAGACATGTTATTGAAATAATTGTTTACCAGCCAAGGATGAGAAAAACAGCATGCCTGGGGTTCCACCAGGCATTAAAGACAATGTGCAAATCAGAAGTCATCCTTCTGGATGACTAATTATCCCAGGAGCTGGTTGAGGACCCCTGGTGGTTTTTCCCCATTTGGGGAAATCTTTCCTCACCTCATTGTTTCAGGATTACCTCCTGTAACTCCCTTTCCTTAGTCTTTTGTAAAATATTTATTTCGTGCAGAATTGATTTGATAGTGTAGTGGTGTGTATGTGTAGTTAGTTGGAGTGAGGAGTGAGTGGAGAAAGATTAGTGTCTTAGATTTTTTAGAGTTGGTGGTCTTCCTTCTTTTCCCATCAGCTGTGTGAAGGGTTGTCGGCCCACGAATGCAGCTAGAGAACCTGCCAAGACCCCCAATATCTGCTGGGGACTCAGCTCAGCCCCACAAAAAACCATGTTTCTATATATTAGACTAAAAGTTCTATTACTTTTAGTAAACTAAATGAAGTGGCTTAGTGTACATTGATCCCTGCTTTGTTTCTCAAATGTTTTTGATTCTAGAAACTGCTTGGCCTATTATTAAAATATTCCTGACCGATAGTGTGCTAAGAAGTGTCTGTGAAGCTAGTTAAAGGATCTCTCGGAATACTTAGTTTTGGGTTGAATTGGAGATAGACTCTCTCAGGTATTTATGTAAATTTTTTATGATTTGGAACTTTATTTAAACACTATAATTTACAAAGTTGTTCATAACACAGTTATCTCAGGCATTAAATATTCCAACACTAACCACCATCAGTGGTTCTTTCCCTCCACTTGTGTTCTCAGTTTTCCACCCATTCCAAGCCTGCCCCCTTAGCAGGCAAAATAGTTTCTTTTTATATTGCTTGTTACAACAATATGGCAAAAGGAATATTAACAAAATAATAATCCAATAAAAGAAAATTTGTGAAAATTGTTATATCTCAGTAAATCCATTGCCAGCTGAGACTTCTGCTTTCCTGTTTTTGCCCAATGAGCTCAGTGGGCTTCTAAGTAACATCCCCATCAATTTGCTGTGCCCCTAACTGGCTGCCACACTGTGAGCTTTGGAGGTGTCATGTTTGCATACATGCTCCAGGAGCTGTGGAGCTGGGGTCATTCAGCAGCTTTGTGTTTCATCGAGAATAGTTGTGGAACTTGGCCTTCTATATGCTTGTTTCATGTATGACCTGGTCTTATAGATAAAGTCACCTCTGTGATATCTTCCCCAAACTCCATAATAAAAGTCCACTCATGAAAAGATGTCCCATAATCTCAAATTGAGGTGGCCTCACAAACACCTCTTGGAAACAAACTCTCTCCAAATAATGAGGTCACTAAAGTGGTATACCAAGAAAATATCAGTGACTGGAAGAGATTTAAACAGAATCTGACTAATTGTAGTGTGGCCTAACAAATCTGATTAAGGACAATGTGCAAATCCTGACGGCTTCTGTAGTTACTGATAGCGTCATCTGAAATGAATGCTTTAGCTTTGATTACATAGCACAGTTATCACTTGTATCACTTGTCTTCCAGTTGTTTTTGATTTGCTCTAGCGGGCACCAGTAACATTTCCATATGTCCTGTCACATGCTAGTGACAGGGCACTAGCTTGCTCCAGGACATCTGCTTGCTCCAGGAACATGAAGAGCCTCAAACCATTCCTTCAGGTCATGGGAATAAGGTCTATTATTGTTACTGGTTTTGGCATATCAAATACGACATGGTTTGGTGTCGGGAAGCTCCGCCCGGTGTCGCCCGACAGTGCCGGGAAGCGAGTTCCCTTCTACCTCCGGCCGGGCGAGGAATGGATGAAAACTCCAGGAATCTGATGCAGTTTTAAAAGGCTTTACTTATCACAGGTTCAGGCTAGAAACCCAACCACGTGTAGTCCAAGATGGCGGCCACCACGTGTAAAGGCCCTGCAAAAGGAGAAGAAGACAAGACTCCGAGAAGGGTGAGCACTCACAAAGAGAGAGCCCAAAAAGAAACTGCAAGAGGAAACAGGCTAGTTTTATACCCTGCAACTCAGACCTTCCTCCCACTGTTAATGAAAGCAGGGATGGTCAAATGCCCTTAGGTAATCCCCTCCCTGCACCTCACCTAGGCCCTTTAGTATGCTAATGTTTTGAGCCAAGATCTGCCTGGAAATGCCTTTATAGGGTAGAGAAGGGGTTTCTGAAATGGCATGTCTCTGTACCAAAGACTAATACTAATGTTAGTTAACTATTTCTCCAAGCCTTCACAAGTCTCTTCTACTTCATTGTAGTTTTGTATTTTAGTTGCCTTTGAGTATATCAGGAAGCCATGCTTGTTTGCTTGGAAGCAAACAGCATTTCTCTCTGGTCTAATTACTTAGGGGTCCTACGTGGCCAGGCTAATATGCTGGTAAGATCTAGCTAGTCCCATGATGATTGTGGTAGAATGGGAGAATATTTATACCAGCTAGTACAGCATACATGGTCAGATAAACTGCCACATCTAGACTACCCCCTTATCTACGAAGTGATTTGCAGGCGGCAATTCAGAGCAGATGCAGCGGCCCTTAGGAGTCCTGCAACAGTTTTGGTGTTCCTCTGGCTTCTTGGGAGGCTCTTCTGGATGGTGGGCCAGGGCTAGAACCTGCCTTCCCTCCTGGGTGCCTCATGATCAGTCGTGCACATGCAGAGCCAGTAACAGCTCTGCCCCATGGATCTGAGTCTCCTACCTTACATTAAAAATGTATTCACCAGCTATCTGTTTTGATTTTTTTTTTTTGCCACACTCAGCAGTGTTCAGGGCTTACACCTTTCTCTGTACTCAGGGATCATTCTTGGAGTGCCAAGGGACCATATGGGAAGCCGGGGATCAAATCAGGCCTGCTGTGTGCAAGACACCGCCCTTCCCACCATACTCTGTTCCTTGCCCGTTCCTAGTTGCTATTCCAGTTTAAGTGGTTCTAAACATAAGAATGTTTTTTTCTTTTTGAGTCACACTTAGCAACGCTCAGGGTTACTCCTGGCTCTGCACTCAGGAATTACTCCTGGCAGTGCTCCGGTGATCATATGGGATGGCAGGGATCGAACCCGGGTCGGCCGCATACAAAGCAAATGCTCCGGCCCCACATCAGCATGTTTTTAAAATGAAATGCCAATTTCTCCTGCTTCCGTGCAAAGCATTTCCTGGTTTCCTCAGGACTGGTCTGAAGGGCAGTGGAGGGGATCAGGGGGACGCCGATACCAAAGCCCCTGTGAGCCTGCTGTACCCCTCCCCGCAGTTTCATAGAAGCCTTACTCAGGGAATGCTGGTATACAGTTCATTGGCCAAATGCTTTCTGAGGCTGCCACTGAGAAACATATTCACAGAAGAGACCCACGACCCTACAACAAAAAGAAAGAGTAGCATATTTCTGTTAGGATAAAGAAAGGAGAGGACATTCAGCAGTGTCTGCCCCCATGAAATAGGGAGGAGGAGCCAGGGAGATTCCCAAAGGGCTAGCGTGCAGGTTCTGGCATGCAGAGTCCCAGGTGCCCCAAGCATGGCCAAGAACGATATCAGATATCTCTGAGAATCACCAGGTCTAGGCAAAAACAGAAACATTCTGTGCATTAGCAAGAACTATTTTTCCATGCAATCCTCAAATGCTGGTGTCTCACATCTGGTGCAAGGTTTTAGATGTTAATGTTAAGAGGAAGCCAGAATTGCCTTTTCCATCCTAGCAAAGATTTCATTCATTTAAATAATTTCATCATGGAGATGCAAAGTTGTTTTTGTGATGGCCCCAGTTGTTAAATGTCATTTATATACCCAGGTGCTCATTGTCACAGACTTGGCCAGTATGTCAAAACTCTCAGAATTGTGTCCTGCGCTACTGTCTCATTCCATCATATCTTTTACACTTCCCGACTCTCAAGTCCAACAAGGTATTCTGAGACCACCTTATGCATTTCCCTTCCTAAACCTGGAAGCAACTCTAATCCCAGACAGGAGTTCCCATTAGAGGAAAGAATTATTAAAGATTAAGATCCGGGTTCTAGTGTGCTCACTGCTACTGGAGTGTTCCTGTATCTTTTTAAAAAGTGGACAGAGTGGAGCTGGAGCGATAGTACAGCAGGTAGGTACTTTTCTTATGGTCAGCCAGCCCAGGTTTGATTCTCAGCACCACATGTGGTCCCCTGAGCTCTGTCTGGAGTCATTCTTGACTGAAGAACAAGGTCAAAGGCTTGAAGTTGGTGGGTATGGACCCCAAAAAAAATAGCCCAGCGGGTAGGGCGTTTGCCTTGCATGCGGCCGGCCCATGCCGGCCCTGGTTCAATCCCGGCATCCCATATGGTCCCCGAGCACCGCCAGGAGTAATTCCTGAGTGCAGAGCCAGGAGAAACCCCTGAGCACGCCAGGTGTGACCCAAAAAGAAAAAAAAAATCAGTGAATAAAATAAAAGTGGACATCACAAGTATTTGTGTGAAAATATTTATAAAATCATGCAATATATAGAGGCGCACATAAAATGTACAAACATGTATAATCCTAAGAATCTTATATTTTCCTTTTTAGAACACACCCAGCAATGCTCAGGGGTTACTCTTGGCTCTGCACTCAGGAATTACTCCTGGCAGTGCACAGGGGGACTATATGGCATGCCAGGGATTGAACCCGGTTGGCCTTGTGCAAGGCGAATGGCCTTCCCACTGGACTATCGATCCGACCTCTAATCCTAAGAATCTTAAATAACACTTTTAATTTTCAACCCATTCTCAGAGAAATCGTCCCTGCATTGCTCCATGCCAAATTTACATGACTTTCCCTCCACAGTGGAAGTCACGCTATCAACAATATAGGCATATATGACTCATACAGTGTTTCACCATTTTGTTTCGAAAGAAATCTACTGAATAGTTGAGGACTTGATTGCAATCACAAAGAAGTACAGATATAATCGAATGTGATATTCATGATTTCCCTTTTTTATTTCATGAAAGGTAATAAATTATGTATATTGGTTTACTCTCTCTCTCTTTCTTTTTTTGGTTTTTGGGTCACGCCCAGCGATGCTCAGGGGTTACTCCTGGCTCTACTCAGGAGTTACTTCTGGTGGTGCTCGAGGGACGATATGGGATTCCGGAATTGAACTCAGGTGACCACATGCACGGCAAATGCCCTATCTGCTGGACTATCGCTCAGGACCCTGGTTTGCTCTTCTATTTTGATGTATCAACATATAAATCACTACATACTGTTTCATTCATTGTCTTGTTTTTATCAGATTTTACTCCGTGGTGTGCACACACCAGTTTATACAATTTCCTATCAAACAAACATTACTTGAACAAAGTAAGTTTTAAATATCTTGCAATGACAAATAATGCTGTTAAGAATAACCACTTGCATGTAATTTTTTCACACAGCTGCAAGTGGTTCTTTAGGACTCCTGAATGGATTTTTCACTCTTAGTAGAACGTTTTCTGTGTCAATGTTTGTGTTATGATGTAATTTCCTTAAATATTACCTAGTCTCCCTGAAATAATTTGTGCCATTTTGCATTTTCACCAACATTGTGTGAGAAGATTTCCCACAGCCCAATCAGTGCAGAGATTTTGTCAAGATGGCGGAAGTCGTATTTCAATGTAGTTGTATCTTGTGGTTTTCCTATTTGTGTTTCTTGGGGTAGCAAAACATTTTCTCTACTGGAACATTTTGGTAATTTATTATGGTCTCTTTGTTTCTGTGGGGGTAATGATTCAGGGTATCATATGTGATGCCAGAGATCGAATCCAGGCTGATCACTTGCGAGGTAAATGCCCTGCAGACAGACTGTCCTCTCTCTCTCTCTCTCTCTCTCTCTCTCTCTCTTTCAGACCTGTACTATCTCTTTGATCCCAACTTATGATAATTTTCACCCACTTTCCTATTTTAGTTTTTGGGTTTTAACTCCTTCTTAAAAAATTCTTCAAAAGATGATATTTTGATCTGCAAAACAATGTTTTAATACATTTCCCATTCATTTATCTTTGGATGTTACACATGACATTTACTAAGCAAATATTTTAATGCATATTTTAAGAAAAAAAGAACTTTATGGGTCAGAAAGTACAGGTACAGGGGTTAAGATGCTTGCCTTGCACATGGCCAACACCAGCTGGATACATGCCACTGCATGTGGCCGTTTGAGCACTGCCAGAAGTGATCCCTGAGCATAGAGCCAGGATAGGACCTGACCATTACTGGGTGTGACTCTTAAGCAAAAAGAGTAGAACTTTTAATAGGACATTTACTGATGTTTTCTGCCTCAATACGTCCTGTCACATGCGAGGTAGCCAAAGGGCATCAACCCGATCCAGAAACATAAAGAGCTTCAAACCATTCCATCAGGTCATGGGAATGAGGTCTATAATTGTTACTGGGATTTGGCATGTCAAATACAACATGGGTAGCTTGCCAGGCTCTGCCTTGCAGGTGGAATACTCTAGTAGTCACCTCAAAACTTGAGCAATTATTGATGAACCGTGCAGCCAAAAGCATCATATATACATAAATATATCCTGCAGTCTTTCTATATCTGTCCTTTACCTACTGACTAATTTCATTAAGCATGATAATCTCCATGTCTATCCATTTGTTGGCAAATTTCATGATTTCATTTTTCCTGATGGCCGCAGAGTAGTATTCCATTGTGTGGATGTACCATAATCTCTTTAGCCAGTCTTCTGTTCTTCGACATTCAGGAACAAAATATTCTCGATAGAGTATATATTTCTTGTAGACAGTCTATTGTTAGATCATTTTAATTGCATTCTGTCAAACTGCCATTTAATTGAAATAGACACTTAATTTGATTTTAATACTCTTATAGACATAGTTAGAACATGAACTATCACCCATGATTTGGTTTAAGTGTGACAATAGGCACATACACCTTCGCACCATAAAAAAAATGAAGAAGTTTACTTCCCACACAATGAGGAACTAAGGTCTGGGCAGCTGAGAAGCAGTTGCACAAAGGCCTAGGAAACACAGGAAGGAGCTGGGCTCCAGGTTTCCTTTATGGTGGTTCAGAGTTGCCAGTCGGGCGAGATTTCTAGTAAGAGGTTTCACCTTCCCATCCAGCATCTGAAGACAGGATACCTAGAGTGAAGGAAGGAAGAAATCAAGGAAGGAAAGAAAAAGAAGGGATAATTAGGATAAAAAAATGAAGTGTGAGGTTTAAAATGTCTATAGTCAAAAGCCATAAAGTGGAATTAGATAATTTAGTATGAATGTAATTATGAATAAGGCAGGACTTAAAACTGTCATTTGCTGTTTGTTTTCTTTTCCTATTGCAGACAAGCTTGAAATTCCTGTCCCAGGCCAGAGCAGCTAAGGTGCTTGCTTGCATGCAGCCTGACTGCTTTACTCTCTGGCACCCCAGATGATCTCCAGAGCATGTAGTGCACTCGCCTTGCATGCAGCCTGACTGGGTTACTCTCTGGCACCGCAGAAGTCCTCCGGACTCTGCCAGGAGTGATCCATGAGTGCAGAGCCAGGAGTAAGCCCTAAGCACAGAGAGGTGTGGTTCCCAAACCAAATATAAATAAATAGAGTAAGTAAACAAAACTGCTGTCTCCTTGAAGGCAGCCAAAGAGAGACAGACACAGAATCATGTCTCATTTGTGGAATAAAAAGCAGCAGAGTAAGGGAATGTCAAAGGACCAAAGTAAAAGACCTAAGAAGAGGTGAGGTGAGGTTGGGAATAAGAAGTGTGGAGGCTGAGAGGTGTTCTTGAGAAAAGGCTTTGCAAAAGACAAGGATTTAGGCCTACTAGTGGGTGGGGGAGCAGGACGTGGGGGGGGGAGGAGGTTCTGGAATGGTTGCAATGCTCTTGAACCTGCTGTTGACAGTATTGTAAAATTGTCAAACACAGTGACTAATAAAAATGTAAAATAAGTGTTCTGAAGAAACCTTTGTCTTATTCATGAAGATCATTTCCCAATATAAATGTTAACTGCATCTAGTGTTATTCCTTGTCCTGAAGTCCACTGTGTCTAATAGAACAGCTACTCCGGACTTGGGAGGGGTGGGTGGAGTTGGGGCTCTCCCAGCTTGCTCAGGCTGGACTCTGGGTTCAGTGCTCAGGAGCACTTTCCAGGACCAGACATAGTGCCTGAGTGAAGTGCAGTCTTTGGCATCCAAGGCAAGTGCCTGAGTCCTTTATTAACTTTTCTAGCTAACTCCAGGGATTTGAAACTTGGCGTTTGCTTTTCCCACACACATGAACAGAGCGGTTCAGGCTCTGTGGTGCTGGGGACCAGCAGGTCCACCCCACAGTGCTAAAGTGCTCCTGAAGCCTCCAGCGTTACAGTGTGAGGTGCTCGGGGATCTCCTGAGTCTAAACCTTCCACGGCTGGGAAGGGTCTATGTGGTGCCAAGATCAAAGTCAAATCCAGCAGCACATGCAAAACATGCCCCACTGACCACTGGGCCATCTCCTGGCGCCCAAACATTTTCTTTTATTGCCTCCTTTGAACTTGTTTTAACACTTATTGACGTGGTAAGTTGGATAGTGATGCAGGACTTTGATGCAAATTTATACCAATGTAAGCATTTGGTGCTAGAAATGTTCTTTTTGGCCTACTTAACTGCCCATTATGGATTTAGATAGACGGACTATTCATTGTAATTCACTTTATACTATTTCCATTTGAGACATCCTTTTTTTCATGATTATATGTGTTTAATTTCACTTTACTTTTTGGCTTACTTAACTGCCCATTATGGATTTAGATAGACTGAATATTCATTTTAATTCACTTTAAACTATTTCCATTTGAGACATCCTCTTTTTCATGATTATATGTGTTTAAATTCATTTTATGCTTTTCATGATACTAACTTTGAGTTTGATTCCTCTATCGAAACCTGATTTTTGGGGCTGGAGAGATAGTAGAGCAGGTAGGGTGTTAGACTTGCACGTGGCTGACCCAGGTTTGATCCCTGGTATCCAATAAGGTCCCTTAAATACTGCAAGGTCTGATCCCTGAGCACCGAGACAGGAGTAACCAATGAGCATAGCTGGGTGTGGCCAGAAATAAAAATTGAAAAAATCAAACCCCCATTCTTTAAAATTATCTAATCAATCTGAAGGAACTATAGATCGCAAGAGGATGAATGAGCTGAGAGGACTGGTTCCAATTTTTTTTTTAAAGAAACACTGTTGGTTATTTAATCATTTATTTTCCGGGAGTTAAAGGACCCATCCCCCACCACGCACTTATTTTCTTCCCTTAAGAAAATCCAAACTTATAAATCTTGGTTTTAACAAGGTGTTATAAGTTTAAATCTTAGTAAAAACCAAGATTTTCAGTTTTTTGGTTTTGACCAAAATTTTACCAAGATTTTTGGTTTTACCAAGATGTTACACGTTTAAATTTTTTTTCAGAGAGGAGGAATAAAGGGTGTGGTGGGGGCGGGTCCCTTTAACTCCAGAAAATAAAAGAGTAACAACCAATAGAGTTTCTTAAAAAAATAAACAAAAAACTCCAGACCCCACAGATGCGCCACTTGGCCTCACATGGAAGCAACCCATGGAGCCGACCTCCTGGTCAGAGGCTAACATTGCTCCAATGTTGGACTCGGAGAAGCCATGCTGGCAGCTCCGTGGCGTGCAACAGTCTTAGATAGAACTAGATTTTAGGTTCAGGTCCTTCCCAGGATCTTTCACATTTATACACTGTATACAGTTCTAGGAGGTTCGAGCTGATAGCCGTCATTCCATTAAGCCTATCAAGAAGCCAGAACAACCCATAAATCGTGAGGCAGTTATTCTCAATATCCAGACTCCATAGCTCCTCAGTGAGCTCCACCCAGAAGGAAACATGATCTTTCCCTTTGAGTTTCATCAGTAAATGCTCAACATATGAGAGCCTTCTACTGAGAGTATACCAACGTACATGGCAGAGCGTGGCAAGCTACCTGTGTTTTTATTTGATATGCCAAATACCAGTAACAATTATAGACCTCATTCCCATGACCTGAAGGGAATGGTTTGAGGCTCTTCCCTGTTTCTGAAGCAAGCAGATCCCTTTGGGCTACACTTGCTTGTGAGAATACATATGGAGATGTTATTGGTGCCCGCTTCAAGTAAATCGATGAACATCGGGAAGACAAGTGACAAGTGACAACATCTTGGTATAATTCTTCAAAGAAGAAAAACAATTTTCCCAGACCCAATCATTCCATAATTCAAAACCACTTATTAAATAGTTAGTACTATAATACCCCTTGATCACTTGATCACTTGAATCCCGTTACTCATCGATTTGCTCGAGCAGGCGCCAGTAACATTTCCATTGGACCCTATCACGTGCCAATGTAGCCCAATGGCATCTGGTTGATTCAGGAATATGAAGAGCCTCAAACCGTTCCTTCAGGGTCTTAACAAGGAAGTCTGACCATCTTGTAGGTGGGCGGCCACGTGATCTTTTGACATCCCGTGGGATCCAGTCGGTAATGGCTCTAGTCCAGCGGTTGTCTCCAAATCGCATTACATGTCCAGCCCATCTGATTTTCGATGCCTTGGCAAACGAGACAGCGTCCCTGATTCTGGAATAGCGACGGAGGTCAGAACTCCGGATTCCTTCTCTCACTTGAGTGAGACGTGGTATTCCAAGCATAGCTCTTTCGATTCCTCTCTGGGAGACCCGAATAGCATTCTCATCCTGCTTTCGTAGGGCCCAGGTCTCTGAGGCGTATGTTAATGCAGGGAGAACGGTGGAGTCAAAGAGATGTGCCCGGAGCCGGAGGTTCTTTGTCCTTTTTAGCTATTTCTTCGATGCCTTTGAAGGCATTCCATGCCGCCTCTCTTCCTCCTGCGCAGCTCAGGTTTTAGGTCATTCATCATGTTGACTTCTCGACCTAGGTACACATAACTGCTGCATTCAGAGATGTTTGTTCCATTGAGAGAGAATGGGGCCCTCTGGAACTAGTTCATTTCTCATGAACATAGTTTTCTTCAGATTCAGCTGTAGACCTACCTTTCCACATTCTCGGTCAAAGTCAGCCAGCATTTGTGCCGCTTGGCTAATGTTTGGTGTTATTAGAACGATGTCATCAGCGAAGCGGAGGTGGTGTAGTTGCCGACCATCTATCTTCACTCCCATTCCTTCCCATTCTAATTGTCTCATGATGTTCTCGAGGGTGGCACTGAAGAGTTTTGGTGAGATGGTATCACCCTGTCGAACCCCTCTCTTTGACATCAATGATCACTTCTTTGTAGAATGGTGAGATCCTGGTGGTGAATCCATAATACAGCTCACGAAGGATCTTGATGTATTGGGTTTGAACACCCTGTTTGACTAGGGCTTCGATGACTGCTTCAGTTTCCACAGAATCAAAGGCTTTCTGTAAATCAATGAACGTGAGACAGAGCGGCATCTTGTACTCCCTACAAACCCCAATGAGCTTGGTTACTGTGTGGATATGGTCGATTGTGCTGAATCCTTTCCGAAACCTGCTTGCTCGCATGGTTGACCTTCATCTAGTGTTCTGCTAATCCTGTTCAGGATGACTCGTGTAAACAGCTTGTAGATGACAGACAACAGGCAGATGGGGCGATAGTTGCCGATGTCATGAATGTCTCCCTTCTTGAACAGTAGAACTGTCCTGCTGGTTTTCCATTGGGAGGGCACCTTGCATTCGGACAGGTAGCGTGTGAAGAGCCGAGCTAGTGTATTGATGAGCACCGATGGCAGATTCTTCAGATGTTCGGGTCTGACTTTGTCTGGGCCTGGTGCTGTTCCCTTCTTTACCGATGAGATGGCATGTCTTATTTCAGAAGGGAGAACGTTGGGAATGACGATCCATCCTGTGGAATTTGGTATGTAGGCAGGTGGATGTGGCTATCAAAAGATTTGAGTAGAAGTCCTGGATAATCTTCTCCATTGCCTTTCTGGAAGATGTGATAGATCCATCAGGCGTCGGAGGGCAGTCATCTTGGTCTTATAGTTGGCGAAGGACAGGCGGGCAGTGCGGAATACTTTTCTCGGCTTCTGCTGCATCTTCCAGTATTTCTGCTCTTCTGTCTTTGAGGTCTGCTTTTATCGCTTCTCTGCACTGTTTAGCAAGCTTGGACGTTAGCATTTGGTCTCCTGAGGCTCGCGCCTTGCCACGCTGGTGAATGAGCTCGAGAGTTTCTGAAGACAAGCGTCCTTTTTGTTTTTTCTCTCTCGGCATTCTTCGTCACAATCATGGAGGTGCTGGAACCAGTCGGTTGTATT
>JAJIBD010024210.1:0-39763 GCA_021461705.1 Cryptotis parvus
AGTGATAAACTCTAAATATCTGCAGGGGCTAGCCAAGCAATGTGAAAAATAAGAGGGAGAGAGGATGCGGACACAGAGAGAGACAGAGAAAAAGAGAGTGGTACCTAAAGTACCTGCTATTGAGGCAGCCTGGGGGTGGGCGGAGGGGTGGGGACATTTGCTGGGTGGAAATGGGGCATCGGGTGGATGGATGGGTGCTGAAATACTGTATTACCAATAACCAATTATGAACACCTTTGTAATTGTAAGCTCCACTGATTGGTATAATAAAATTCTTTAAAAATCAAGAATTTTTCTGATGTTATTGCTGCTACCTTTTGGCCGGATTTGCTGCCTGACATTGGCTTTATTAACCCCCACTACGAGCTTAAAGGGACTTGGAGGAACTGTAGGTTTGGGAGTGCTTATTTTATTATAGCTGTCCTGGTCTTATGATTGTAAGTTCAAACAGTAAAAGAAAAGGGCTAAGATGATAGAGGCCTCACAGTTTGTTCTGTTGCCCAAATTGGAAGCCTGAACAGAGTCAGGGAGATGTTGGCAAGAAGGCAGATCTAAGGATATGCGAAGAAAGGTCTGATGGATACTGCATGTTAACAGATACACAGGGACTTCTGGCAAACTCTCTCCCAATAGAGTTAGTATGTGAATTCCCTAGTGAGACTGTTAATCAAGCTGTAGTTATAAAGACCAAGGCTATCCTAGGTCATTTCTCTGCACATTTCCTTGTTGGCTATAACTAGCCCAAGATGGAGTCTAACAGACATTGCTTAAAGTTAGGCAGAAAACGGGTTTTTCTTGTTCTTCTGTCTGACATGTCCTTGCCATCATGGACTAGTCAGGAAGGCTGCATTAGCAACTATAATGCGTTCGTTCATCTCTCATCTTTCCTAGATAGCACCCCCTGCAGGTTTTGGTTCCTGGTTGTCTCCTTCCTATTATTCCTATGTCCTATGCAAAGAATGTGAAATGTCTTTGTAATGTAAAACCTGAGCTGCATTGCCCTTTGAGACTATGGGATAAGAGAGTTGGGGTCTTTGTGGGAGGTGGCAAGTCAGCCTCAAGTGAGTCAGCCTCACATCAGTGAGGTCAGGTCAGTCGCCTAAAGTCAGTTAGCTGTGGTTAGTCAGCTGCCAAGATCAGAGCTGCTGTCCCTCACGGCTAGTGATCATTAAAAATATTAATGGATATATCGTGTTCCTGGTGTCTCTGCGCCTCTGACCTGACAGGACATTCCCTTGCTTCACGTATGTATATGTGTGTGTGTATATATATATATATATATATATATATATATATGTATGTGTGTGTGTGTGTGTGTGTGTGTGTGTGTGTGTGTGTGTGTGTGTGTGTGTATGTATGTATGTATGTATATATATTTATGTCATGCAAATAAATGCAGTCATTCTATATCTCTCTTTTTCCTTCTGTTTAATTTCACTCAATATGATCCTGTCCATGTCCATCCATTTATAGGTGCAATTTCAAAACTTCATCTTTCCTAACAGCTGCATAGTATTCCATTGTGTAGACATACCACATTTCTTTATCCAGCCATCAGTTTTTATGCACACTGATTGTTTCCAGTTCTGGCTATTGTGAATAGTGCTGCTATGAAAATAAAGTGCAGATGATGTTTTCGCAGATGTGTTTTGGCTTCCCAGGGTATAGTCCAGGAATGTTAAGTGACTAGGTCATATGGGAGCTCAGTTTCTAGTCTTTGGCGTAATGTCCGTATTATTTTCCAAAAGGGCTGTACCAGTTGACATTCCACCAACAGTGGATGAGAGTCCCCTTTTCTCCGCATCCACATCAGCACTTATTGCTCTTGCTCTTTTGGATATGTGCCAGTCTCTGTGTTTCACATGATTTAATTTTAGCTCTCTCTCTGATTTTTTTGGTTCATTTGTGGAAATAAAACTTTGTCCCCCATTTACTCTGAGATGTGTATGTCTTAGGACTGATTATTTCCTTCCCCAGTTTAGGGAAAATTTCCACCATTATTTTTCAAATATTTTTATAGTTATTTCTCTCTGCTAGTCATTGAGACTCCTAGGTGTGTGAATGTGGGGCCCCTATGTGTTCCCATATATTCCACAAACTGCAGATATTTACATATATGCAAGTATATGCATAAGTGTATAATTTTCTTAAATTAGCATAGTTTAGGTCATGTGTTTACAGTAGTGTTAAGACGTAGAAGTAATTCACAACCCAGTATATTTCAACCTTGTTTGGTAGCTTATTTAGTGGTTTCCATTGAGTCTTGTCTTTACAAATCACTTATTCATTCTTTGTTAGCTATCGATAATTTTTCTCTGCTGTTAAACCCTCTATGGTTCAACTATACTACTCATTAGCGCTGATCTGATTGACACTTTACTAATTTTGTGTCTACATTGACATTCTTACTGTGTTCATTCAGTTTTTTCTCTATGTTGGCAGACACTGTATGACCATTTGAAATTTTTTATCATGAATATTGTTCATTTCTGTTCACCTTTTTGATGTTTTATATCATCATTATTACAGGTTTAGCTCTATTTTACTTAAAACAGTTGGAACTAGTTCATTTTTTTCTACTTCCAGAGTCCCCATTCACTCTATATGGAACAAACATCTCTGAAGGCAGCAATTACGTGTACCTAGGTCGAGAACTCAACATAATGAAAGACCTAAAACTTGAGTTATGCAGGAGGAAGAGAGTGGCATGGAATACCTTCAAGAGCATCGAAGAAATAGCTAAAAGGACAAAGAATCTCCCAGCTCAAGGCACATCTCTTCGACTCCACCATTCACCCCTGTATTAACATGTGCCTCGGAGACCTGGGCCCTATGAAAGCAGGGATGAGAATGCTATTTGGCAATTTTTTTTATACACACAGGGAAGTCAAATAAGGCCATGCATTTGGAATATAGGTATTAATTAACTCTGAATTTATTACTCCTGGGCAACCATCATATTTCCTAACCTAAAGTCTCAGTTGCCCTTAGATTGGTTCTAATTCCTTACACCCCAAAAGGAGGGTCCCACTGTGGGAATGGAAGGACCCAGGGTAATCCTAAGCGTTGACACTGGGCAGACTAAATTTCCTGGGAGCAAGGTCATGGAGCAACCTCTGTTGTGGGCCAAAGATAAGCAATAGATGAATAGGTCCCTGAGGGCATTGGGAATGAGCAATCCAGTGAGAGGAATGTAGTCTGGGCTATATGTTGAGATGTCCCCAGAAATGGTCACTCCATAAATTTAACTCGAGATGTAGATATCTCTTGTTCTTACTGTGTTTATACAAAATGACTAGACATGTTATTGAAATAATTGTTTACCAGCCAAGGATGAGAAAACAGCATGCCTGGGGTTCCACCAGGCATTAAAGACAATGTGCAAATCAGAAGTCATCCTTCTGGATGACTAATTATCCCAGGAGCTGGTTGAGGACCCCTGGTGGTTTTTCCCCATTTGGGGGAAATCTTTCCTCACCTCATTGTTTCAGGATTACCTCCTGTAACTCCCTTTCCTTAGTCTTTTGTAAAATATTTATTTCGTGCAGAATTGATTTGATAGTGTAGTGGTGTGTATGTGTAGTTAGTTGGAGTGAGGGAGTGAGTGGAGAAAGATTAGTGTCTTAGATTTTTTTAGAGTTGGTGGTCTTCCTTCTTTTCCCATCAGCTGTGTGAAGGGTTGTCGGCCACGAATGCAGCTAGAGAACCTCCCAAGACCCCCAATATCTGCTGGGGACTCAGCTCAGCCCCACAAAAAACCATGTTTCTATATATTAGACTAAAGTTCTATTACTTTTAGTAAACTAAATGAAGTGGCTTAGTGTACATTGATCCCTGCTTTGTTTCTCAAATGTTTTTGATTCTAGAAACTGCTTGGCCTATTATTAAAATATTCCTGACCGATAGTGTGCTAAGAAGTGTCTGTGAAGCTAGTTAAAGGATCTCTCGGAATACTTAGTTTTGGGGTTGAATTGGAGATAGACTCTCTCAGGTATTTATGTAAATTTTTTATGATTTGGAACTTTATTTAAACACTATAATTTACAAAGTTGTTCATAATACAGTTATCTCAGGCATTAAATATTCCAACACTAACCACCATCAGTGGTTCTTTCCCTCCACTTGTGTTCTCAGTTTTCCACCCATTCCAAGCCTGCCCCCTTAGCAGGCAAAATAGTTTCTTTTATATTGCTTGTTACAACAATATGGCAAAAGGAATATTAACAAAATAATAATCCAATAAAAGAAAATTTGTGAAAATTGTTATATCTCAGTAAATCCATTGCCAGCTGAGACTTCTGCTTTCCTGTTTTTGCCCAATGAGCTCAGTGGGCTTCTAAGTAACATCCCATCAATTTGCTGTGCCCCTAACTGGCTGCCACACTGTGAGCTTTGGAGGTGTCATGTTTGCATACATGCTCCAGGAGCTGTGGAGCTGGGGTCATTCAGCAGCTTTGTGTTTCATCGAGAATAGTTGTGGAACTTGGCCTTCTATATGCTTGTTTCATGTATGACCTGGTCTTATAGATAAAGTCACCTCTGTGATATCTTCCCCAAACTCCATAATAAAAGTCCACTCATGAAAAGATGTCCCATAATCTCAAATTGAGGTGGCCTCACAAACACCTCTTGGAAACAAACTCTCTCCCAAATAATGAGGTCACTAAAGTGGTATACCAAGAAAATATCAGTGACTGGAAGAGATTTAAACAGAATCTGACTAATTGTAGTGTGGCCTAACAAATCTGATTAAGGACAATGTGCAAATCCTGACGGCTTCTGTAGTTACTGATAGCGTCATCTGAAATGAATGCTTTAGCTTTGATTACATAGCACAGTTATCACTTGTATCACTTGTCTTCCAGTTGTTTTTGATTTGCTCTAGCGGGCACCAGTAACATTTCCATATGTCCTGTCACATGCTAGTGACAGGGCACTAGCTTGCTCCAGGACATCTGCTTGCTCCAGGAACATGAAGAGCCTCAAACCATTCCTTCAGGTCATGGGAATAAGGTCTATTATTGTTACTGGTTTTTTGGCATATCAAATACGACATGGTTTGGTGTCGGAAGCTCGCCCGGTGTCGCCGACAGTGCCGGGAAGCGAAGTTCCCTTCTACCTCCGGCCGGCGAGGAATGGATGAAAACTCAGGAATCTGATGCAGTTTTAAAAGGCTTTACTTATCACAGGTTCAGGCTAGAAACCCAACCACGTGTAGTCCAAGATGGCGGCCACCACGTGTAAAGGCCCTGCAAAAGGAGAAGAAGACAAGACTCCCGAGAAGGGTGAGCACTCACAAAGAGAGAGCCCAAAAAGAAACTGCAAGAGGAAACAGGCTAGTTTTATACCCCTGCAACTCAGACCTTCCTCCCACTGTTAATGAAAGCAGGGATGGTCAAATGCCCTTAGGTAATCCCTCCCCTGCACCTCACCTAGGCCCTTTTAGTATGCTAATGTTTTGAGCCAAGATCTGCCTGGAAATGCCTTTATAGGGTAGAGAAGGGGGTTTCTGAAATGGCATGTCTCTGTACCAAAGACTAATACTAATGTTAGTTAACTATTTCTCCAAGCCTTCACAAGTCTCTTCTACTTCATTGTAGTTTTGTATTTTAGTTGCCTTTGAGTATATCAGGAAGCCATGCTTGTTTGCTTGGAAGCAAACAGCATTTCTCTCTGGTCTAATTACTTAGGGGTCCTACGTGGCCAGGCTAATATGCTGGTAAGATCTAGCTAGTCCCATGATGATTGTGGTAGAATGGGAGAATATTTATACCAGCTAGTACAGCATACATGGTCAGATAAACTGCCACATCTAGACTACCCCCTTATCTACGGAATGATTTGCAGGCGGCAATTCAGAGCAGATGCAGCGGCCCTTGGGAGTCCTGCAACAGTTTTGGTGTTCCTCTGGGCTTCTTGGGAGGCTCTTCTGGATGGTGGGCCAGGGCTAGAACCTGCCTTCCCTCCTGGGTGCCTCATGATCAAGTCGTGCACATGCAGAGCCAGTAACAGCTCTGCCCCATGGATCTGAGTCTCCTACCTTACATTAAAAATGTATTCACCAGCTATCTGTTTTGATTTTTTTTTTGCCACACTCAGCAGTGTTCAGGGCTTACACCTTTCTCTGTACTCAGGGATCATTCTTGGAGTGCCAAGGGACCATATGGGAAGCCGGGGATCAAATCAGGCCTGCTGTGTGCAAGACACGCCCTTCCCACCATACTCTGTTCCTTGCCGCTTCCTGTTAGCTATTCCAGTTTAAGTGGTTCTAAACATAAGAATGTTTTTTTTTTTTTGAGTCACACTTAGCAACGCTCAGGGTTACTCCTGGCTCTGCACTCAGGAATTACCCCTGGCAGTGCTCCGGTGATCATATGGGATGGCAGGGATCGAACCCGGGTCGGCCGCATACAAAGCAAATGCTCCGCCCCACATCAGCATGTTTTTAAAATGAAATGCCAATTTCTCCTGCTTCCGTGCAAAGCATTTCCTGGTTTCCTCAGGACTGGTCTGAAGGGCAGTGGAGGGGATCAGGGGGCCGCCGATACCAAAGCCCCCTGTGAGCCCTGCTGTACCCTCCCCCGCAGTTTCATAGAAGCCTTACTCAGGGAATGCTGGTATACAGTTCATTGGCCAAATGCTTTCTGAGGCTGCCACTGAGAAACATATTCACAGAAGAGACCCACGACCCTACAACAAAAAAGAAAGAGTAGCATATTTCTGTTAGGATAAAGAAAGGAGAGGACATTCAGCAGTGTCTCCCCCCCATGAAATAGGGAGGAGGAGCCAGGGAGATTCCCAAAGGGCTAGCGTGCAGGTTCTGGCATGCAGAGTCCCAGGTGCCCCAAGCATGGCCAAGAACGATATCAGATATCTCTGAGAATCACCAGGTCTAGGCAAAAACAGAAACATTCTGTGCATTAGCAAGAACTATTTTTCCATGCAATCCTCAAATGCTGGTGTCTCACATCTGGTGCAAGGTTTTAGATGTTAATGTTAAGAGGAAGCCAGGAATTGCCTTTTCCATCCTAGCAAAAGATTTCATTCATTTAAATAATTTCATCATGGAGATGCAAAGAAGTTTTTTTTGTGATGGCCCCAGTTGTTAAATGTCATTTATATACCCAGGTGCTCATTGTCACAGACTTGGCCAGTATGTCAAAACTCTCAGAATTGTGTCCTATGCGCTACTGTCTCATTCCATCATATCTTTTACACTTCCCGACTCTCAAGTCCAACAAGGTATTCTGAGACCACCTTATGCATTTCCCTTCCTAAACCTGGAAGCAACTCTAATCCCAGACAGGAGTTCCCATTAGAGGAAAGAATTATTAAAGATTAAGATCCGGGTTCTAGTGTGCTCACTGCTACTGGAGTGTTCCTGTATCTTTTTAAAAAAGTGGACAGAGTGGAGCTGGAGCGATAGTACAGCAGGTAGGTACTTTTCTTATGGTCAGCCAGCCCAGGGTTTGATTCTCAGCACCACATGTGGTCCCCTGAGCTCTGTCTGGAGTCATTCTTGACTGAAGAACAAGGTCAAAGGCTTGAAGTTGGTGGGTATGGACCCCAAAGAAAAATAGCCCAGCGGGTAGGGCGTTTGCCTTGCATGCGGCCGGCCCATGCCGGCCCTAGTTCAATCCCGGCATCCCATATGGTCCCCGAGCACCGCCAGGAGTAATTTCCTGAGTGCAGAGCCAGGAGAAACCCCTGAGCATCGCCAGGTGTGACCCAAAAAGAAAAAAAATCAGTGAATAAAATAAAAGTGGACATCACAAGTATTTGTGTGAAAATATTTATAAAATCATGCAATATATAGAGGCGCACATAAAATGTACAAACATGTATAATCCTAAGAATCTTATATTTTCCTTTTTTAGAACACACCCAGCAATGCTCAGGGGTTACTCTTGGCTCTGCACTCAGGGAATTACTCCTGGCAGTGCACAGGGGGGACTATATGGCATGCCAGGGATTGAACCCGGGTTGGCCTTGTGCAAGGCGAATGGCCTTCCCACTGGACTATCGATCCGACCTCTAATCCTAAGAATCTTAAATAACACTTTAATTTTCAACCCATTCTCAGAGAAATCGTCCCTGCATTGCTCCATGCCAAATTTACATGACTTTCCCTCCACAGTGGAAGTCACGCTATCAACAATATAGGCATATATGACTCATACAGTGTTTCACCATTTTGTTTCGAAAAGAAATCTACTGAATAGTTGAGGACTTGATTGCAATCACAAAGAAGTACAGATATAATCGAATGTGATATTCATGATTTCCCTTTTTTTATTTCATGAAAGGTAATAAATTATGTATATTGGTTTACTCTCTCTCTCTTTCTTTTTTTGGTTTTTTGGGTCACGCCCAGCGATGCTCAGGGGTTACTCCTGGCTCTACTCAGGAGTTACTTCTGGTGGTGCTCGAGGGACGATATGGGATTCCGGGAATTGAACTCAGGTGACCACATGCACGGCAAATGCCCTATCTGCTGGACTATCGCTCAGGACCCTGGTTTGCTCTTCTATTTTGATGTATCAACATATAAATCACTACATACTGTTTCATTCATTGTCTTGTTTTTATCAGATTTTACTCCGTGGTGTGCACACACCAGTTTATACAATTTCCTATCAAACAAACATTACTTGAACAAAGTAAGTTTTAAATATCTTGCAATGACAAATAATGCTGTTAAGAATAACCACTTGCATGTAATTTTTTCACACAGCTGCAAGTGGTTCTTTAGGACTCCTGAATGGATTTTTCACTCTTAGTAGAACGTTTTCTGTGTCAATGTTTGTGTTATGATGTAATTTCCTTAAATATTACCTAGTCTCCCTGAAATAATTTGTGCCATTTTGCATTTTCACCAACATTGTGTGAGAAGATTTCCCACAGCCCAATCAGTGCAGAGATTTTGTCAAGATGGCGAGAAGTCGTATTTCAATGTAGTTGTATCTTGTGGTTTTCCTATTTGTGTTTCTTGGGGTAGCAAAACATTTTCTCTACTGGAACATTTTGGTAATTTATTATGGTCTCTTTGTTTCTGTGGGGGGTAATGATTCAGGGTATCATATGTGATGCCAGAGATCGAATCCAGGCTGATCACTTGCGAGGTAAATGCCCTGCAGACAGACTGTCCTCTCTCTCTCTCTCTCTCTCTCTCTCTCTCTCTTTCAGACCTGTACTATCTCTTTGATCCCAACTTATGATAATTTTCACCCACTTTCCTATTTTAGTTTTTGGGTTTTAACTCCTTCTTAAAAAATTCTTCAAAAGATGATATTTTGATCTGCAAAACAATGTTTTAATACATTTCCCATTCATTTATCTTTGGATGTTACACATGACATTTACTAAGCAAATATTTTAATGCATATTTTAAGAAAAAAAGAACTTTTTATGGGTCAGAAAGTACAGGTACAGGGGTTAAGATGCTTGCCTTGCACATGGCCAACACCAGCTGGATACATGCCACTGCATGTGGCCGTTTGAGCACTGCCAGAAGTGATCCCTGAGCATAGAGCCAGGATAGGACCTGACCATTACTGGGTGTGACTCTTAAGCAAAAAGAGTAGAACTTTAATAGGACATTTACTGATGTTTTCTGCCTCAATACGTCCCTGTCACATGCGAGGTAGCCAAAGGGCATCAACCCGATCCAGAAACATAAAGAGCTTCAAACCATTCCATCAGGTCATGGGAATGAGGTCTATAATTGTTACTGGGATTTGGCATGTCAAATACAACATGGGTAGCTTGCCAGGCTCTGCCTTGCAGGTGGAATACTCTAGTAGTCACCTCAAAACTTGAGCAATTATTGATGAACCGTGCAGCCAAAAAGCATCATATATACATAAATATATCCTGCAGTCTTTCTATATCTGTCCTTTACCTACTGACTAATTTCATTAAGCATGATAATCTCCATGTCTATCCATTTGTTGGCAAATTTCATGATTTCATTTTTCCTGATGGCCGCAGAGTAGTATTCCATTGTGTGGATGTACCATAATCTCTTTAGCCAGTCTTCTGTTCTTCGACATTCAGGAACAAAATATTCTCGATAGAGTATATATTTCTTGTAGACAGTCTATTGTTAGATCATTTTAATGCATTCTGTCAAACTGCCATTTAATTGGAAATAGACACTTAATTTGATTTTAATACTCTTATAGACATAGTTAGAACATGAACTATCACCCATGATTTGGTTTAAGTGTGACAATAGGCACATACACCTTCGCACCATAAAAAATGAAGAAGTTTACTTCCCACACAATGAGGAACTAAGGTCTGGGCAGCTGAGAAGCAGTTGCACAAAGGCCTAAGGAAACACAGGAAGGAGCTGGGCTCCAGGTTTCCTTTATGGTGGTTCAGAGTTGCCAGTCGGGCGAGATTTCTAGTAAGAGGTTTCACCTTCCCATCCAGCATCTGAAGACAGGATACCTAGAGTGAAGGAAGGAAGAAATCAAGGAAGGAAAGAAAAAAGAAGGGATAATTAGGATAAAAAAATGAAGTGTGAGGTTTAAAATGTCTATAGTCAAAAGCCATAAAGTGGAATTAGATAATTTAGTATGAATGTAATTATGAATAAGGCAGGACTTAAAACTGTCATTTGCTGTTTGTTTTCTTTTCCTATTGCAGACAAGCTTGAAATTCCTGTCCCAGGCCAGAGCAGCTAAGGTGCTTGCCTTGCATGCAGCCTGACTGCTTTACTCTCTGGCACCCCAGATGATCTCCAGAGCATGTAGTGCACTCGCCTTGCATGCAGCCTGACTGGGTTACTCTCTGGCACCGCAGAAGTCCCTCCGGACTCTGCCAGGAGTGATCCATGAGTGCAGAGCCAGGAGTAAGCCCTAAGCACAGAGAGGTGTGGTTCCCAAACCAAATATAAATAAATAGAGTAAGTAAACAAAACTGCTGTCTCCTTGAAGGCAGCCAAAGAGAGACAGACACAGAATCATGTCTCATTTGTGGAATAAAAAGCAGCAGAGTAAGGGAATGTCAAAGGACCAAAGTAAAAGACCTAAGAAGAGGTGAGGTGAGGTTGGGAATAAGAAGTGTGGAGGCTGAGAGGTGTTCTTGAGAAAAGGCTTTGCAAAAGACAAGGATTTAGGCCTACTAGTGGGTGGGGAGCAGGACGTGGGGAGGAGGGAGGTTCTGGAATGGTTGCAATGCTCTTGAACCTGCTGTTGTGACAGTATTGTAAAATTGTCAAACACAGTGACTAATAAAAATGTAAAATAAGTGTTCTGAAGAAACCTTTGTCTTATTCATGAAGATCATTTCCCCAATATAAATGTTAACTGCATCTAGTGTTATTCCTTGTCCTGAAGTCCACTGTGTCTAATAGAACAGCTACTCCGGACTTGGGAGGGGTGGGTGGAGTTGGGGCTCTCCCAGCTTGCTCAGGCTGGACTCTGGGTTCAGTGCTCAGGAGCACTTTCCAGGGACCAGACATAGTGCCTGAGAGTGAAGTGCAGTCTTTGGCATCCAAGGCAAGTGCCTGAGTCCTTTATTAACTTTTCTAGCTAACTCCAGGGATTTGAAACTTGGCGTTTGCTTTTCCCACACACATGAACAGAGCGGTTCAGGCTCTGTGGTGCTGGGGACCAGCAGGTCCACCCCACAGTGCTAAAGTGCTCCTGAAGCCTCCAGCGTTACAGTGTGAGGTGCTCGGGGATCTCCTGAGTCTAAACCTTCCACGGCTGGGGAAGGGTCTATGTGGTGCCAAGATCAAAGTCAAATCCAGCAGCACATGCAAAACATGCCCCACTGACCACTGGGCCATCTCCCTGGCGCCCAAACATTTTCTTTTATTGCCTCCTTTGAACTTGTTTTAACACTTATTGACGTGGTAAGTTGGATAGTGATGCAGGACTTTACGATGCAAATTTATACCAATGTAAGCATTTGGTGCTAGAAATGTTCTTTTTGGCCTACTTAACTGCCCATTATGGATTTAGATAGACGGACTATTCATTGTAATTCACTTTATACTATTTCCATTTGAGACATCCTTTTTTCATGATTATATGTGTTTAATTTCACTTTACTTTTTGGCTTACTTAACTGCCCATTATGGATTTAGATAGACTGAATATTCATTTTAATTCACTTTAAACTATTTCCATTTGAGACATCCTCTTTTTCATGATTATATGTGTTTAAATTCATTTTATGCTTTTCATGATACTAACTTTGAGTTTGATTCCTCTATCGAAACCTGATTTTTTGGGGCTGGAGAGATAGTAGAGCAGGTAGGGTGTTAGACTTGCACGTGGCTGACCCAGGTTTGATCCCTGGTATCCAATAAGGTCCCTTAAATACTGCAAGGTCTGATCCCTGAGCACCGAGACAGGAGTAACCAATGAGCATAGCTGGGTGTGGCCAGAAATAAAAATTGAAAAATCAAACCCCCATTCTTTAAATTATCTAATCAATCTGAAGGAACTATAGATCGCAAGAGGATGAATGAGCTGAGAGGACTGGTTACAATTTTTTTTTTAAAGAAACACTGTTGGTTATTTAATCATTTATTTTCCGGAGTTAAAGGACCCATCCCCCACCACGCACTTATTTTCTTCCCTTAAGAAAATCCAAACTTATAAATCTTGGTTTTTAACAAGGTGTTATAAGTTTAAATCTTGGTAAAAACCAAGATTTTCAGTTTTTTGGTTTTGACCAAAAATTTTACCAAGATTTTTGGTTTTTACCAAGATGTTACACGTTTAAATTTTTTTTCAGAGAGGAGGAATAAGGGTGTGGTGGGGGCGGGTCCTTTTAACTCCAGAAAATAAAAAGAGTAACAACCAATAGAGTTTCTTAAAAAAAAAAAACAAAAAAACTCCAGACCCACAGATGCGCCACTTGGCCTCACATGGAAGCAACCCATGGAGCCGA
This sequence comes from Cryptotis parvus, assembly GCA_021461705.1. NCBI lineage: Eukaryota > Metazoa > Chordata > Mammalia > Eulipotyphla > Soricidae > Cryptotis > Cryptotis parvus. The sequence goes on from JAJIBD010024210.1 coordinate 12,913, forward strand.
CCTCCTGGTCAGAGGCTAACATTGCTCCAATGTTGGACTCGGAGAAGCCATGCTGGCCGCTCCGTGGCCGTGCAACAGTCTTAGATAGAACTAGATTTTAGGTTCAGGTCCTTCCCAGGATCTTTCACATTTATACACTGTATACAGTTCTAGGAGGTTCGAGCTGATAGCCGTCATTCCATTAAGCCTATCAAGAAGCCAGAACAACCCATAAATCATGAGGTCAGTTATTCTCAATATCCAGACTCCATAGCTCCTCAGAGCTCCACCCAGAAGAAAACATGATCTTTCCCCTTTGAGTTTCATCAGTAAATGCTCAACATGAGAGCCTTCTACTGAGAGTATACCACGCATTACATGGCAGAGCGTGGCAAGCTACCTGTGTTTTATTTGATATGCCAAATACCAGTAACAATTATAGACCTCATTCCCATGACCTGAAGGGAATGGTTTGAGGCTCTTCCTGTTTCTGAAGCAAGCAGATCCCTTTGGGCTACACTTGCTTGTGAGAATACATATGGAGATGTTATTGGTGCCCGTTCAAGTAAATCGATGAACATCGGGAAGACAAGTGACAAGTGACAACATCTTGGTATAATTCTTCAAAGAAGAAAAACAATTTTCCCAGACCCAATCATTCCATAATTCAAAACCACTTATTAAATAGTTAGTACTATAATACCCTTGATCACTTGATCACTTGAATCCCGTTACTCATCGATTTGCTCGAGCGGGCGCCAGTAACATTTCCATTGGACCCTATCACGTGCCAATGTAGCCCAATGGCATCTGGTTGATTCAGGAATATGAAGAGCCTCAAACCGTTCCTTCAGGGTCTTAACAAGGAAGTCTGACCATCTTGTAGGTGGGCGGCCACGTGATCTTTTTGACATCCCGTGGGATCCAGTCGGTAATGGCTCTAGTCCAGCGGTTGTCTCCAAATCGCATTACATGTCCAGCCCATCTGATTTTCGATGCCTTGGCAAACGAGACAGCGTCCCTGATTCTGGAATAGCGACGGAGGTCAGAACTCCGGATTCCTTCTCTCACTTGAGTGAGACGTGATATTCCAAGCATAGCTCTTTCGATTCCTCTCTGGGAGACCCGAATAGCATTCTCATCCTGCTTTCGTAGGGCCCAGGTCTCTGAGGCGTATGTTAATGCAGGGAGAACGGTGGAGTCAAAGAGATGTGCCCGGAGCCGGAGGTTCTTTGTCCTTTTTAGCTATTTCTTCGATGCCTTTGAAGGCATTCCATGCCGCTCTCTTCCTCCTGCGCAGCTCAGGTTTTAGGTCATTCATCATGTTGACTTCTCGACCTAGGTACACATAACTGCTGCATTCAGAGATGTTTGTTCCATTGAGAGAGAATGGGGCCTCTGGAACTAGTTCATTTCTCATGAACATAGTTTTCTTCAGATTCAGCTGTAGACCTACCTTTCCACATTCTCGGTCAAAGTCAGCCAGCATTTGTGCCGCTTGGCTAATGTTTGGTGTTATTAGAACGATGTCATCAGCGAAGCGGAGGTGGTGTGAGTTGCCGACCATCTATCTTCACTCCCATTCCTTCCCATTCTAATTGTCTCATGATGTTCTCGAGGGTGGCACTGAAGAGTTTTGGTGAGATGGTATCACCCTGTCGAACCCCTCTTTTGACATCAATGATCACTTCTTTGTAGAATGGTGAGATCCTGGTGGTGAATCCATAATACAGCTCACGAAGGATCTTGATGTATTGGGTTTGAACACCCTGTTTGACTAGGGCTTCGATGACTGCTTCAGTTTCCACAGAATCAAAGGCTTTCTGTAAATCAATGAACGTGAGACAGAGCGGCATCTTGTACTCCCTACAAACCTCAATGAGCTTGGTTACTGTGTGGATATGGTCGATTGTGCTGAATCCTTTCCGGAAACCTGCTTGCTCGCATGGTTGACCTTCATCTAGTGTTCTGCTAATCCTGTTCAGGATGACTCGTGTAAACAGCTTGTAGATGACAGACAACAGGCAGATGGGGCGATAGTTGCCGATGTCATGAATGTCTCCCCTTCTTGAACAGTAGAACTGTCCTGCTGGTTTTCCATTGGGAGGGCACCTTGCATTCGGACAGGTAGCGTGTGAAGAGCCGAGCTAGTGTATTGATGAGCACCGATGGCAGATTCTTCAGATGTTCGGGTCTGACTTTGTCTGGGCCTGGTGCTGTTCCCTTCTTTACCGATGAGATGGCATGTCTTATTTCAGAAGGGAGAACGTTGGGAATGACGTATCCATCCTGTGGAATTTGGTATGTAGGCAGGTGGATGTGGCTATCAAAAAGATTTGAGTAGAAGTCCTGGATAATCTTCTCCATTGCCTTTCTGGAAGATGTGATAGATCCATCAGGGCGTCGGAGGGCAGTCATCTTGGTCTTATAGTTGGCGGAAGGACAGGCGGGCAGTGCGAATACTTTTCTCGGCTTCTGCTGCATCTTCCAGTATTTCTGCTCTTCTGTCTTTGAGGTCTGCTTTTATCGCTTCTCTGCACTGTTTAGCAAGCTTGGACGTTAGCATTTGGTCTCCTGAGGCTCGCGCCTTGCCACGTTGGTGAATGAGCTCGAGAGTTTCTGAAGACAAAGCGTCCTTTTGTGTTTTTTCTCTCTCTCGGCATTCTTCGCACAATCATGGAGGTGCTGAACCAGTCGGTTGTATTCTTCATCGATGTCATCAATGATGGTATCTTCCCATGTTGCCGCAATGGTGCTAAAGAGTTCCCAGTTGGTGGTCGTTCTGGGAGTTCTCTTCTTAAACTTTGCAGCCTTTTCTCCCCGTTGCGGGAAGTAGAACTTGAGGAGATGTGGCCCACTGCCAGCAATTTCTATCTTCATTGTCTATGCACCAACATCCACATACAAAGAAGATGAAATTGAGAAATTCTACATGGAATTGGAGGAGTTCTATAAAAAAAGATCACACCTTCTACAAGATCATAGTCGGTGATTTTAATGCCAAGATAGGACCGAGAAGATCGGCTGAAGAACTCCACATCGGGACCCATGGCCTAGAATGGAACGAACAGGGTGAGAGACTATCTGAGTTCATCATGTCCACCAAGACTATTCATGGGAACTCACAGTTTCAGAAGGCTGAAGCGAAACGTTGGACATGGGAATCTCCTGGTGGACAGTTCCACAATGAAATCGACCACATCATCTTCAATCGACGGTTTTGTCTGACCGATGTTGCTGTCGTCCCCAAATTCCAGACAGGATCGGACCACCGTCTCCTTCGTGCAAAATTCTACTATAATACCCTACCATATTTAAATTAATTATAATTTTAAGTTCCCATAAAATATTTTTGATATCGTTTAGGTAATAGAGTTGCAGTAGTAACTGTATTTAAGTTCAAGTCATAGGACTCATATACCAAGTCACTGCACACCCACCCTGAAGTGACTCTGGCCCCTCTGCCCTGTCTCTTGGCCACCCCAGTCTGACATTCCTTCCATCCTCCCCTCCCCCATTCTTTGTTGATTGACAGAGTTTTGGTTCCTGTTCCCTGGAGAAGGACCACTCTGTGCATAAGAGATAGCACAGGGATAAGGGCAATTTCCCTGCATGCAGTCCACTCCTTTCCATCACCAGTACCACATATGATCTCCAAAGATCATAGGATATTTTGGTACTCTGTGGGAAACACCCCAGAGCAGAAAAATATCATTAAAAAATAATTTTTGTGCTAATGTAAGAGCCATAAAATTCCAGGAATAGAAAAGAATATAGGGATTAGGGCCCATGCCTGCATGCACCCAATCCCACAACCAAAAAACTTCCTGGTACCTCCAGGTATAGCTCCAAATGTCACTGCAGGACCACGGAGTAACGCTGGTCCTCTCTGGCACCACAGGGCCCAAGAAGCAACACCTCCTGGTCTCCACCACTGAACCACAGGTCTCAGCTGAGTACTGAAGTTAGGGGCACTCTTTGGGAAGTCCCCCAACAAATCCCCCCCCCAAAAAAAAATCTGTTCTGTCATAAGGCATAATTTTGAAAAGCTTTAGCTTGACTTTTTAAGTCAGGGAGACTTTATACGTCTATGCTGAAATTATTTATTAGGAATAATTTTAAAAATGTAAGTCGGCTTTCATGCAGTCAAATGATCGCTGCAGTTTTGACTAAAATACCTTACCTGAGGGGCCGGAGCGATAGCCCAGCAGGTAGGGCGTTTGCCTTGCATGCGGCCAGCCCATGCTGGCCCGGTTCGATCCCTGGCATCCCATATGGCACCCTGAGCACCGCCAGGAGTAATTCCTGAGTGCAGAGCCAGGAGAAACCATTGAGCATTGCCGGATGTGACCCCCCCCAAAAAAAGCCTTCCTTGAGAATATGCACCAATTAATTTTCCTAGTACATTTCTATCAAGGGTTAAAGCATTAAGTCATCTACACTACCTTTACAAACCAGTTAAGCTTCACTGAAACATATTTGATAAAATTGGAAGAATTTAAAATTGTGTTTCAGGACCTGACAGTACAACAGGGTGCTTTCTTTGCATGCAGCTAACCCATGCCAGACCCTCAGCACCCCACATGATTCCTCAGACACTGCTAGGACTGATTTCTGAGCATAAAACCAGGTCAAGTCCTGAGGGCTGCTGGCTATGGCTGAGAACTGTTTCAGAAACATTCATAGCTTTTATAATATAGTTATTTCCAGACAGACTCTGGTTCAAATTATTGTCCCTCCAGTGTTTTCTACTGAAAAACTTCAGAGCAATCACCTAGTAGGTCATAATGGGAACCTTCACACTTGCTAATTATATGAGCCCCTCAGAGAGAACAACTGATGGTGCCACCAAAGGCAGGCTAACTGCAAGGCAGGGAAACATCCCATTGAAATTCATCCTTATTCCACCACCTGAATATGCCTGAACAGAGATTATTCAGCACATATGGGCTACACAATCAATCATAAAATAGGAATTCACACAATCCAATATTTACTAACACAACCTGAAAATCCCTGAAAGACACATGCTGGCAGATGCCACAAGAGCTGACCCTGGGTCTCTGGGTTTCTGCAAGCTAAAGCCACTGGCATTTGCCTTAAGGCTCTTGTGCAAATCACAACAGGAGATTTGGGTCAGGATAGGAAAAGGCAGTTTGATTTAGTAACTCTTAGAAGAGCGTTACAATTTTATCATGAATCCAATGCTAGCTGGTCAGGGTATTTTATTTTATAATCCTCACAGGTCCTTAGAAAAACTAAGGGCAGAGCACTAAATTATTTTGAAACAGAAGAGAAAAAGGACATTGTGGGCATTTAGGGGTATACCACCTAGCTGTATGATTTTCACCGATCACTTGATCACTTGAATCCCGTTATTCATCGATTTGCTCGAGTGGGCGCCAGTAACATTTCCATTGAATCCATTCACGTGCCAATGTAGCCCAATGGCATCTGGGTGATTCAGGAATATGAAGAGCCTCAAACCATTGCTTCAGGGTCTTGACAAGGAAGTCTGATCATCTTGTAGGTGGGCGGCCACGTGATCTTTTGACATCCCTTGGGATCCAGTCAGTAACAGCTCTAGTCCAGCGGTTGTCTCCAAATCGCATTACATGTCCAGCCCATCTGATTTTAGATGCCTTGGCAAACCAGACAGCATCCCTGATTCTGGAATAGCGACGGAGGTCAGAACTCGGATTCTTTCTCTCACTTGAGTGAGGCATGATATTCCAAGCATAGCTCTTTCGCTTGCTCTCTGGGAGATCCGAATAGCATTCTCATCCTGCTTTCATATGCCCATACTCTGAGGTGTATGTTATTGCACGGAGAATGGTGGAGTCAGAGAGATTTGTCCGGAGCCAGAGGTTCTTTGTCCTTATAGCTATTTCTTCGATGCCTTTGAAGGCATTCCATGACGCCTCTCTTCCTCCTGCGCAGCTCAGGTTTTAGGTCGTTCATCATTTTAACTTCTCGACCTAGGTACACATAACTGCTGCATTCAGAGATATTTGTTCCATTGAGAGTGTATGGGGCCTCTGGAACTAGTTTTTCTTCATGAACATAGTTTTCTTCAGATTCAGCTGTAGACCTATCTTTCCACATTCTCGGTCAAAGTCAGCCAGCATTTGTGCCACTTCGCTAATGTTTGGTGTTATTAGAACGATGTCATCAGCAAAGCGGAGGTGGTGTAGTTGCCAACCATCTATCTTCACTCCCATTCCTTCCCATTCTAGTTGTCACATGATGTTCTCGAGGGTGGCACTGAAGAGTTTTGGTGAAATGGTATCACCCTGTCAAAACCCCTATTTTGACATCAATGATCACTTCTTTGTAGAATGGAGAGATCCTGGTGGTGAATCTGTAATACAGCTCACAAAGTATTGGGTTTGAACATCCTGTTAGGCTAGGGCTTCGATGACTGCTTCAGTCTCCACAGAATCAAAGGCTTACTGTAAATCAATGAACGTGAGACAGAGCAGCATCTTGTACTCCCTACAAACCTCAATGAGCTTGGTTACTGTGTGGATATGGTCGATTGTGCTGAATCCTTTCAGGCAGCCAGCTTGCTCGCATGGTTGTCCTTCATCTAGTGTTCTGCCAATCCTGTTCAGGATGACTCGTGTAAACAGCTTGTAGATGATGGACAACAGGCAGATGGGGCGATAGTTGCCTATGTCGTGAATGTCTCCCTTCTTGAAGAGTAGAACTGTCCTGCTGGTTTTCCCTTGGGAGGGTACCTTGCATTTGGACAGGTAGAGTGTGAAGAGCCGAGGTAGTGTATTGATGAGTACTGACAGCAGATTCTTCAGGTGTTCGGGTCTGACTTTGTCTGGGCCTGGTGCTGTTCCGTCTTTACCGACGAGATGGCATGTCGGATTTCAGAAGGGAGAACGTTGGGAATGACATATCCATCCTGTGGAATTTTATATGTGGGCAGGTGGATGTGGCTATCAAAGATATTTGTATAGAAGTCCTGGATAATCTTCTCCATTGCCTTTCTGGAAGATGTGATAGATACATCAGGGCATCGGAGGGCAGTCATCTTGGTCTTATAGTTGGTGAAGTGTCGGGGAACGCTGCCGGGGGTCCCCAACAGTGTCGGGACTGAAGTTCTCCTCTACCTTCGAGGACACCGGGAGAACAGAGGAAAACTCACCAGTCCGGTGCAGTTCCAAAAATGGCTTTTAATAGTACAAAAGCTCTTCCATAGCACTCCAATATAATGAACAAACTCTAGCTCTGGTCCGAACTTAGAACATACAGAAGAGTCTAAGTCTCCCACCAAAGAGAGAGAGGACCTCACCCAAGCTGAGTCCTACCCAGAAGAAGAAGCAAAAAGGCCAAAGAGCAAAAGCCAAAAGCAAAAGGCCGAGGAGCTAAAAGCCACAGGAACCAAAAGCTGAAAGCAAAAAGGCCCAAAGTCGAAAGATGAAGGGGCCTCTACTCAGTCCCCTTATATACACCAAAGTAATCCAACCGGGAGGGTCATGTCAACAAAGAACTCTAAACAGAGTGAAATGCCACACCCTACTGCAGGTATAAACAAAGGTTACTGCCAAGGACTAATACCAAGATTATCTCTTATGTAAAACACTGGAGAGAGAGAGAGAGAGAGAGAGGGCTGATATAAATTAATACATCTTAATTTCATGAGCTTCATGTAATCTAGATGGTACCCACCAGGTCCTTCTTATTATTATCTGCACCAGGGTGATTCTGAGTATCTTGTTTTTGTGTACTGAAAGGGTCACACTCGCCTGCTTAGAGCAAACTAGTATGATCCTTCCTATAGTTTTCCTATAGTCTCAGCATAGCTAGGGTGGTAGTCTCCTGGTAAATTCTAACTGTCCCTACGCTGGGTGCAGTGGGTATAAAGAGGAGCTGTGCCCAATCTAGAAAACATAGAAGTCTTAGTAGATGTATAAGTCAGAAGTTATTCAATCAAGGTGACTTCTGTAACTGCCACACCCTCTAGCAGTGTTTACATAGAAGAGAGGTCTCATTAGAATGAATCTTGACTTAAATAGATTAAGCTGGGAGTGGGCAAAACAACAAAACTCCCAGAATAGCTAAACCTGTCCTCCAACAGTGAAGGACAGGCGGGCGGTCCGAATGCTTTTCCCAGCTTCTGCTGCATCTTCCAGTATTTCTACTCTTCTGTCTTTGAGGTCTTCTTTTATCACTTCTCTGCACTGTTTAGCAAGCTTGGATGTTAGCATTTGGTCTCCTGAGGCTCACGCCTTGCCACGTTGGCGAATGAGCTCGAGAGTTTCTGAAGACAGGCATCCTTTAGTGTCGTTCTCTCTCTCGGCATTCTTCGCTCAATCATGGAGGTGCTGAACCAGTTGGTTGTATTCTTCATCGATGTCTTCAATGGTGTTATCTTCCCACGTTGCTGCAATGGTGCCAAAGAGTTCCCAGTTGGTGGTCGTTCTGGGGAGTTCTCTTCTTAAACTTTGCATCCTTTTCTCCCCGTTGGGGAAGTAGAATTTTGCACGAAGGAGATGGTGGTCCGATCCTATTTTGAATTTGGGGACGACAGCAACATCAGTCAGACAAAACAGTCGATTGAAAATGATGTGGTCAATTTGATTGTGGAACTGTCCACCAGGAGATTCCCATGTCCACTGTTTTGCTTCAGCCTTCTGGAACTGTGAGTTCCCATGAATGGTCTGGGTGGACATGATGAACTCAGATAGTCTCTCACGCTGTTTGTTCCATTTTAGGCCATGGGTCCTTATGTGGAGTTCTTCAGCAAATCTTTTTGGTCCTATCTTGGCATTATTATCACTGACTATGATCTTGTAGAAGGTGTGATCTTTTTTTATAGAACTCCTCCAGTTCCATGTAGAATTTCTCAATTTCATCTTCCTTATGTGGACAATGAATATAGAAATTGCTGACAGTGAGCCACATCTCTTCAAGTGTAATCGTCCTATCCGGTTTGTTAGGCATTCAAATGAATCAATGTTGGCGGCAATGTTAATGTTGACAAGGACACCAACGCCACTGGCGCCTCTTTAGTCGCATGTTCCAAGGAACAATTCTTCTCCGGTGTCAAATACAGCATGATGCGACTGGCGCCTCCTCATCTCAGTCAGACCAATGATGTCGTACTTGATCTTTTGAGCTTGCACCATCAGATCCTCAATATATGCTTCCAATGCCAGCGTGCGTGCATTGAAAGTACATACAGTCATTTTAGTCCTTCTTTGTTTTGGCAGCCTAGGATGGCCGTGAAATTTTATCAGGCACTTCTTGTTCGCCGTTCTTACTGGTGCCGTATTAAGGGCTCTTTCGGATCAGGAAAATAAACATTTTTGTTACTGATTTTGGCATATCGAACACGCATCGGACAGCTTGCCAGGCTCTACCGAGCAGGCGCTATACTCTCATTACTTTGTGGGGCTCTCTCAGAGGGGTGGGTAGAATATTCACAGCAATTTGGAGGTAAACTGTGAAAAAGGGGCTTCCATTTTCACTACACCTTGTCAATACGATTTTATTTATGTGTTTTTATGTATGCCTTTCTCACTAACATATGAAATTCGTTGCTTTTTAATTTTTGCTTTGCATTTCTTTGATAACAAGTGTATAGGTAAATCTTTTCACAGGCTTACTGGTGTGCGTAGCCCTTTTTGGAAAATGTGTGTTTATTTCTAGGTCTATGGTGCTGTTGGGTATTTTTTGTTGAGCTTTATAAGTGCTTTATGTATTTTTTTATTTTAAAACCTTTATCAAAACCATGGCTTGCAATGTTTACTTCTTTACATAAGAACTGTTTTAATATTAGCCTTATTTTTTGGCGATGCAAAAACTTTTTGGTATAGTCCCAATTGTTTCTTTCTGTTTTTACTTTATGTATTTTTTCCTTAATCAGTCTTGTATAGATTTCTTGTATATTGTTGATCATAGTAGCCATATTTTTCTTTTATATTTATATATAATCAGTTCTGATGCCCAATTTTCAATTAAGATTTTGTCATTTTAGGTTCATTTATTCTTATTCTCTTAAATTTTATCTTTCCACAACCCATTCTTGGATTGGCTCATTTTCCCTTTTGTTTGAGAATTTTCTTATTTCTCAACCTTAACCTTTACCTATGCAGCCTTTCACATGAGTTAGGGAGGTGTGTTTCCATTTTTAGTAGTCTCAATTTTTTTTCTAATTTACACTTCAGTTTCCTTCTTGTACCAATGGCATATGCAGTTCTTATTTTTCATTATTTATGCTTTCTTGTCATGGTGCTCAGGATACTTTCTTGGAATATTTTTTTTACTTCTTGAAAGTGCTATGTAAGTTTTTGTGGTCTAACAAATGATCAGTCATATAAAGTGTCGCATGGGCACTTGAGAAGATGGCGATGTGTAGAATGCTTTATACGTGTTTTAACTTGTTTTCTGAAACTCTGGCTCTGCTGTACTGACTCTGCACTGTGACCCCTGCACTTGAGTGGAGACCCCAGAGAGTCGGTCGCTGCTCTGCTGCCCATCCGGGTCTGGGTGAGCCCTGGACACCCCAGAAGACTAGCACCTGCAGCAGACTGGCTCCCAGCTGGCCTGTCCATAATCTGTCCTGGCCATCTCAGTGCCGAGAGAGCTCTTTCCTGACCTGTTTCCCTAAGAGACAGACAGACCTGGGCAGTTTCGGGAGTGTCTGGAGAGATCCCAGATGGTTTCAATAGGCCAGCAGGGCTCCATTTGTCCTGGGGGGTCGTCCTGTTGTTGTTGGCCCACCCCAATTGTCTCCTGTCATTCTAAGGGATAAGAGAATTAGAAATTCGATCAGTTGACTCTGAGTATGTATGTATGTGTGCATGTGAGTGGCAACTATGTTTGCAGTCAGTGGTCGGTCTGCCTGTGTGTGAAATACTCAAAAGTTAGAGCCCGGATGAAATCAGAAGTAGAAACTCTTAGGGCAAGGTGCATCCCTAATGACACTTAGCATGTGCAGTCATGAGGATCAATAAATTCCCATTTATATTGAGAGGAAGAGAGCTGCTACTGGCTCTCCCTGTGACCAGCCGCTCATGAGGCGCCCGGGAGGGATGGTGGGTTCTAGCCCTGGCCCACCATCCCAGCAGAGCCTCACAACAAGCCAGACGACCCCCAGTCCATGAGGGGCCTCCATTTTCCACATCCAGACTTCTCTCTCGTCAGACCTCTACCCAACAGACCAGCCTATCACAGCCCGGCTCACACAGTCGCATGTGGCCACGCGGTTTTTCAATAAATGCTGGACTTAGAGATGCCTACAAGAGTATGCTACCTGCACGGCAGAGCCCTGGCAAGCTACCCGTGTTGTATTTGATATGCCAACTACCAGTAACAATTATAGACCTCATTCTGGAATGGATTGAGGCTCTTTATGTTCCTGGAGCAAGCAGATTCCCATGGGCTCTATTAGCATGAGACAGGACATATGGAGATGTTACTGGGGCCCGCTCAAGCAAATCGATGATGAACGGGGAAGACAGTGATTGAGAGGAAGAAAGTAAACAAAGTGTTTAAAAAACCATCTTTGAGGGTTTTGGCAATGAAGAATGTTAATGATTCCCCATTTTACTGGGTGAAGACTCCACCTTGGTACTTAGTGAAGTCTAATGGAGACATAACTCCCAAATAGTAGCATGCAGGTGGACTCTGAAACACAGAAACTGGGCATTCATCATGTTATCTGGTGCTTCAGTTACCTTTAGATTGACCTTAATTCCTAACACCCAAAAAACTGGGTCCCTCTGATGGCCTTGGATGGGCCTGGGGCCAGCATTATGTTCTCCTAATCAACAAAAGAGGGCCCACTGACCCACAATGAGTATAGTTGGTCAAGAACACTGTCATATCAGCCTACACCAAAGGAAATAACTGAAGAGAACCTTATGGGGTTGGGAAAAGCTGAAACAAAACTGACCTGTGGTTAGAGAGTATGATATTGTCCCTAGGAAAAGCCACTCTGCTAAACCATTTAAGTTCAATTTAACGTTTTGGATAAAAGGAATTAGTATATTTCCTACTGTGTTTATCCCCTAATCCCAATAGGCTCTAACTGAATTAGCAGGACCTTGATTGCTTTTGTTATTAATAAATGACATCTTCTGTTAACTTGATGTCTGTGTGTACCTGTTCTAATCTATTGTGCCAATGGAGGATGTGACTTTACTCTAATAGAAAATGATGAGACGTCAGTGATTTGATGAGCACTCCAAAAGGATAGAGGATGGGATATGTGGAAATTAATCTGCGCTTTTGCTCTTCTCTCCTTGGACCCTGTGAAGGAGGAAATGACTTGATGTATTGCTGAGGTGATGGGGGAGTTAGAAGCATGGGCAGGAACTAAGCGCCAGAACAAAGGGCGGCAATCATAGGCAGGAGCTCGAGTGACACCTTCTGGGAACCAGGAAGAGATGAACAGGTCATACATCATAAGTTATGATTCAGAACAAAGCAGAAGGACCCAACCCACCTGTAACCTAGGTGGGAAGTTAGGTAGGGTCACCAAAACAGTTAGCAAATTAATACATGTCTAGGGGGCCCGGCGATAGCACAGCAGGTAGGGCATTTGCCTTGCACATAGTCAACCCGGGTTTGATCTCCTGCATCTCATATGGTCGCGTGAGCATGCCAGGAGTAATTCCTGAGCGTAGAGCCAGGAGTAACCCCCTGAGAATCACCAAGTGTGACCCAAAAAAGCAAAAAAAAAAAAAAGAAAGGAAACTTGTCTATATGGGACTGAAAACAATGTATCCAACCACACCGATTCCCATAATAAGGGCCCCAATCCTAATACCCTATGAACCCCTCGTGCCTCAGTGTACCTCAGTGTATTGTCACGACACAACCAACCGTGAACCTCCACTCTTTGTGCTTTTCTCCTCTTCCAAAAGTTGCTGTGTTTCAAGAAAACGTGGTCTGAAACCATGCTCTGGGCTGCAATTTTGGGTGATCGCCAAGTTGCCTTCCATCTTGACATTAAATGATTGCATCTCCTTGCTTTTTCATCTAAAGATGGTTTGGGTGTTATGGAACTCCATTACTACACTGTAACACCATTGATTTCCAGCAGTTCTTGATGCGTTGGGAGGAATTAGTCACTTCACTTGATCACTTGAATCCCGTTATTCATCGATTTGCTCGAGGGGGCGCCAGTAACATTTACATTGGACCCTATCACGTGCCAGTGTAGCCCAATGGCATCTGGTTGATTCAGGAATATGAAGAGTCTCAAACCGTTCATTCAGGGTCTTTACAAGGAAGGAGACAACCGCTGGATTAGAGCCATTACTGACTGGATCCCATGGGATGTCAAAAGATCACGTGGTTGCCCACCTACAAGATGGTCAGACTTCCTTGAGGAGTTATTAATACTTTCAATTAGTGCCCATGTCTGAGTTGTGTACATCTGGATGATGTGTGCAGGGCATTTAACACCAGTGTCCTGAAACTGCTGTAGCACCAAAACCTAGTTGGCTTGAGCAACTCTGACTTAGGTTTGCTTATTGCTGGGGTGCTGCAGTTTTTAAGGTATCACAGTCTACCTGCCTTGGGTAGTGACCAGATGTGATGGGAATGGTACCAAATAGCAACTGCTCAGTAAGCTGATCTTTGTGGCCAGGTGGTGTGTTGCAAATGCACCACTAGAATTGGGGATAGTTGCTTCAAACATGACCTGATGGCAAAGCTCACCTCCACTGTCTGCTACCTGCTGCCACCTCTTGGATGGCAGCTTCTGCTTGTTTTCTCAGGAACATTTGCTCCCGTCTTTTGTCTGGGAACAGCAGCACCCTGTCTGCACTGGGTACTGCAGGTCTCAGTGTCTCTCTTACACTGGATATAAGCCCCCAAACTGACCCTTTGGGGACCCTGGAACTTGGTGCCCTCTGACTTCAGCTGGCACTTATGTGATGTGTCCATGTGGAGGAGTTTCCTTTGGTTCTGGGCTGGCTGTCGTTGCAGCTGGCAGGTTACAGAAGTCAGGGCCAGTTCTGTAAGTCTGCTTGTATGGAGTGAAACTGTGAGTCTCTCAAGGCACCCAATGGCATATCCAAAATATTTACCTTATTAAGAAAAATCATACAATGAGATGATGGTCAATATGAATCATGTTTTGGATAAGAAGCAGTTCAACTGGTAACAGAGTTACCAGGTGTCGTGAAGATGGAGTAAGGTGACTGTATAATTTGTGAAGGTACCTGTAGAGCATTATAAGGAACAGAAATCATGGGCACGAGTAATCCTGTAGGGAGATCATTCTGACTTGAGGACTCAGCGCTACAGGGAAGGCAGGATGGAAAGACAGAATAAGTTTAGGGGAGACAGTGAAAGGGTAGGGCTAGGTCATGTGTGGAATTGGCACCTCGCAGTAAGCGGGACAATCCTGAAAAATGGGCTTGAATTTCATACTTGCAGCTTCCATTCCACTGAGGGGGCTAAGGAAAGGGAATAGTTCCTGTGTAGGGAACAGTGGATAAAGGGAGCAGGATATAGACAAAAATAGTAAACAGCATATTTTCTTTAGAAACATTACAAATTCATTGGCCAACTAGTAAAATCAGTAATGTTCAAACTCACATACTTACTTTGTGTTTTGTAACATAAAAGGATCAGTATTTAAGTGAGTCTGTGCTTTCTTACAAGGAGACGAACAAGGAAGTAGCTGAACCTGATAATAACCATGCATTAATTGTGCTCTGAGATTGTTTAGCCATTGGTATGGAACTCTATATATGGGCAGCCTAAATCACTTGTCACTTGTCTTCCCATTGTTCATCAATTTGCTTGAGTATGCACCAGTAAAGTCTCCATTTGTTGGGAATGAGGGCCATTATTACTATTTTTGGCATATTGAATATACCACGGTAGCTTGTGAGGCTCTGCCGTGTCTCTGAGTTCGTCCCAGGGCGCCCAGTCTTCTTCTATGTCAGACCATCAATCATCCAGGGCCCACGGGGCAGAGCCCTGGGTGTAGAAAGCCTGTCTCCCTGTTTACCATCTGCCCACACAGCCAGGCACTGCAGCCACACCTGCAACACCTCGAGGGGAAAGTGCTGTAGAGCAAAAGAAATCATTAAATCCTGCATAAAACTCAGTTGGACACATAGAATTTACAAAGGGAGAACTGTATATTATTTATCAATTATGTACTTCCCATCAGTGGTATCCTTGAAGAGCACATGCATGTAGATACACCGGAGACACTCTTCCTTTAGCGTGAGAAGCTACAATGTGAAACTCAGTAGACCCTGCGCTCTTTTCAGAGATGCTGGTGAGGGTGCACTTATGGGAGAGGTAAGGTCCTAGATGGGAGTTAGCATGAGTCATGCGTGTCTTGGTGCATTAGTTTAACTCATGGCTTCTGTCTGTTTATTTAAGGATGCTCAGGGTCTTTTGTTGTTGTTTGCTTTGGAGCCACATCATTGCTGCTCAGGGCTTAGTCCTGGGCTCTGTGCTTTGGGTTCACTCACGACAGTGCTTGGGGACCTTCTGTGGTACATAGGATCAAACTGTGGTCGGCTACATGCATAGCAAATGATTCACTCCTTGTACTACCTCTTGACCCGGATGTTAAGGTTTTTAAATATATTTTAATTGTAGTTTAGGTAGCATAGTTAATAGTGTTAATGTTTACAGTGTTGATGCAAAGTTACAGCACCTTACCACCAAACCACCAACTGCCCGAGTGGCCCCACCACTGCCCTTTTTACACTGAAGCTTGTACTTGTTTTTAGAGTTGGAGCTATGGGTAATATTGTGTGTATATGAAAGCAGAATTTTTTATTTACATATTTTATATGTAAATGATAACTATCTCCTGGGAATATTAAGACTTTTGGCAAGGGTTTATTAATTGTGGAAATCATTAGGAAACTACTGAAGATGTGTTTCTTTAATCCCTAGGTGGGCTTTTATTTGTATAAACTTGGTTTTTTTTTTTTTTTTTCAGAATCTGACTAGTACTTTTGTGTGTAGGGTGACAATGTGTGTCTGAGGCTATTTAGAGTCAAGAGGAAATCTTGAGTATAGTTTTGTGAGAGCAGGTTAGATTGAGTTTACTTAAATGGTTTGATATGCATTTAAAATATGCACGAAGATATTGGCTATATTAAATTTTAATCTATGGATTTGAAAATATCTGTGTCTGTATTTTCCTCTCAGTGATGGAAATTCGGAGGCAGGGCTAGCTGCATGTGCATAACTACAATGTCATGGGAAATGCTATGTTTAATATTTTTTGGTATAGAGCATATGATTTAGTGATATAGAGGATAAGAATTTTGCAGTGTTTTTATAAAGGGGCAGGATTCATGTATGCAGAAGTTATAACTGTCTGTGTCTGTCGGGAGACACCTGGGATCCCCAGCAGTAGCAAGAGAACAAGTTCCCTTTTATTTCAAGGGCCCGGAGCAGATGGATGGTCTACAAATTCAGCACAGTTCCAAGAGGCTTTTACTTATCACCAGTATTTAAATGAGCTTTGCAAACTAGGTCCAAGGACAGCAGCGCCACCCTTGAGATCATCATATGACAATTAGAATGGGAAGGAATGGGAGTGAAGATAGATGGTCGGCAACTACACCACCTCCGCTTCGCTGATGACATTGTTCTAATAACACCAAACATTAGCCAAGCCACACAAATGTTGGCTGACTTCGACCGAGAATGTGGAAAGATAGGTCCACAGCTGAATCTAAACAAAACTCTGTTTATGAAAAATAAACTAGTTCCAGAGGCCCCATTCACTCTCAATGGAACAGACATCTCTGAATACAGCAATTATGTGTACCTAAGTCAAGAAGTCAACATGATGAATGACCTAAAACCTGAACTGCGCAGGAAAACCCCCTGCGCATGGAATGCCTTCAAAGGCATTGAAGAAATAGCTAAAAGGACAAAGAACCTCCGGCTCCGGGCACATCTCTTCGACTCCACCGTTCTCCCTGCATTAATATACCCCTCAGAGATCTGGGCCCTACGAAAGCAGGATGAGAATGCTATTCGGGTCTCCCAGAGAGCAAGCGAAAGAGCTATGCTTGGAATATCATGCCTCACTCAAGTGAGAGAAGGAATCCGGAGTTCTGACCTCTGTCGCTATTCCAGAATCAGGGACACTGTCTCGTTTGCCAAGGCATCAAAAATCAGATGGGCTGGACATGTAATGCGATTTGGAGACGACCGCTGGACTAGTGCTGTTACCGACTGGATCCCACGGGATGTCAAAAGATCATGTGGCCGCCCACCTACAAGATGGTCAGACTTCCTTGTCAAGACCCTGAAGCAATGGTTTTGAGGCTCTTCATATTCCTGAATCAACCAGATGCCATTGGGCTACATTGGCACGTGAATGGGTCCAATGGAAATGTTACTGGCGCCCGCTCAAGCAAATTGATGAATAACGGTTTTCAAGTGATCAAGTGATGCATCACAAATGAGGGATAGCTCTAGGCACACTATATAAAAACAAAGTAGTGGCTATTCTTGGCCAATTCAGTGGCAAATCAGTATAAGGGGGAATCAGGGCTGCACCCACTGCTGATTGCCAAGCATGCCTCAAACGGCTCTATGATCTCCCCAATCCCACGGAGTTCCACTGTTTCTTAGGGGTAATTAATAGGAAAGAGACCATTGACATGAGCCCAAACCAACCAGGATGGGCCTCCTGAAGAGAAGAGACTTGAGTTTAGCCTAGAGGCACCCACACAAGGGGTGGAGATGTCCTGGGGAGATCAGCCCTGTGGCCCTGCATCCAGACTTCAGGCTCAGAACTGTCTCCATCATTCACGTTACCAGAAAGCGGCAGGTATGATCATCGGCTCTGAACATGTGCTCACCTCTGACACAGGGAGACCATCAATGGAGACACACACAACTCTTTGCACAGGGGCCAGTGGCCTAATGCCCAGATATTAGTTTTCATTTTTTGCTTTCTGGGTCACATCTGGCAATGCTCGGGGGTTACTCCTGTCTCTGCACTCAGGAAGTAATCCTGGCGGTGCTTGGGTGACCATACGGGATGCCGGGGATTGAACCCTTGTCAGCCGCATGCAAGGCCAACTCCCTCCCTGCTGTGCTATTGCCCCAGCCCCTAGTGTCCTGATATCCCACCGTCAGCCTCTCTGCAAGGCCCTTTCTGGCAGTCAGTTGACAGGAAGGGACCAACACTGATGTGGGACCGAGATGAGTCTTTATTTGGTCTTGCTTTGCTTTCTGCTTCATTTTGATCACAGCAGATGGCCAGAGCCACAGAGATGGGAGCACTGAGAGTTGGTCGAGTGTGGAGGCTCCAGTCAGGACCCTGAGGGAGTGGGCAGACAGCAGGGACAGAATGTTCTTCGGTCACTGCAGGGCCTGCCACAGGACCTTAGGCACCAAGAGCAGCAGCAGCCAGAGCTTTGGGGGTCTGAAGGTTGTCACGGATGAGCTGGGAACTTGCTGAGGTTCCTACAGAACAGGGACATCAGGAGGAACAGACCACGAAACAGGGAGAGGCGTGAGTCTCTGGATCTGGACGATCCACTTGGTGAAATGGGAAACCCTGGCGAAGATGCTGGGGTACATGGGATGTTGGCAGTTCAGGCCCCTGATGGCCACACCCAACAGGACCTAAGTCTTGGAGGAAGTCACAGACCAAAGGGCTCCCAGAGTCACCCTGAAAAAGAGAGCGCAAACAGTGTAGACAACTGAGGGGGTCTGAAAACCCTAACTATGGGGGGAGGGTTCTTGGTCACTCTTCGGGTGCTGTCATTGGTCAACTGGGATGATCCATACACTGGGCCCTGACACAGCTCTAGTCCCATGGGCAGGAACAGCCACCCTGCTCCAGGCATCTCTGAGGTGACCCCTGAAACAATGACTGATATAAATCTATCAACACATGCACCACCCTTTGCACTAAGCCTCAGCATTAGAGGTGACAGTTCACGCATAAGGACTGAGCGACTGAGCTGTAAGAGCTCTGGGTATCGGAAGCCACTGCAGACCCTGGTTTCTCAGGCGCTGATTACGCAACACCTGGATCCTTCCTCTCAGTCTCCTAAGCCTCTGGGAGACTCAAAATGGAATGTTCGGAAAATGCTCCTACTCAGTTGTGGTGGAGAAACCCTATACTTCTGGGCAGGGGGTCACCACACAGCATCCTGAAATCTGCTCTGGGAAAATCAGTGTGCGCAGAAAATTCCTCACTGCATCATACAAAGGGAAAGGCTCATGCAGGCTCTGGTATTGCGAAGCAGGAATCACAGATGTCAGGCTCTGCTAACCACATGTGAGGCTCTGCTAACCACACTACAGATAAATGCTCACTGAGCTGGGGCATTGGGGAGCAGGAAGCACAGCTGTCAGCCTCTGCTAACCACAGTTGCCAGGCTCTGCTAACCATATGTCAGACTCTACTAATCATAGCTGCCAGGCTCTGCTAACCACACCTGTCAGGATATGCTAACCACACTGCTGACAGTGTTCACTGACTATGGGTGCTGGGGAGGCGGGGAATCACAGTCAGGATCTGCTAGCCACAGCTGTCAGGCTCTAATAAGCACCCTGCCAACATGTGCTCCACAGAGCTGCGGAGCTGGGGATCAGGAACCACAGTCAGACTCTAACACTCTTTCAGGCTCTGATAGATAACCAAACTGCCAACAAGTGCTCACTGAGCAGCCTTGTATGAAGCCTAGATACTAAGCTTTAAAGGCACACAGGTCACACTCAGAAGCTCAGAATCCTCACATTCACATGTGCAATCCAAATTGTGTAAACGATGTGAGAAGTTCTCATCCACTGTTGATGGGAGTGCCGACTGGTCCAGCCATTTTGGAAAACAAAATAGGCATTCCTCCATAAACTAGATATTGAGCTCCCATTTGATCCAGCAATAGCACTCCTGGGAATATACCCGAGAGACCGAAAAACACATAGCAGAAACACTATCTGTACTTCTTTATTCATCTCTGCGCTATTCACAATAGCTAGAATCTGGAAACCCACCTAAATCCCTGGAACAGAGAACTGGCTAAAGGAACTGGTTTATCTACACTATGGAATACTATGCATCTGTCAGAAAAGATGAAATTATGAAATTTACCTGCAAATGGATGGACATGGAGACTATCATGCTGAGTGAAATGATTCAGAAGGAAAGGACAGATATAAAATGACTGCATTCATTAATAGGATATAAATAGATATCAGTGTTTTACTAAGTGTGGGAAAGAGCTCACCATTGAATATACACAAAGAGACTTAAGTGATAAACTCTAAATATCTGCAGGGCTAGCCACAATATGTAAAAGAAGAGGGAGAGAGAGAGAGAGAGAGAGAGAGACAGAGAGAGAAATAGATGGAGCGGGGCTACCTGCTATCGAGGCAGCATGGGGGGTGGGCGGGGGGGGGTGGAGTACATTGGCGGTGGAAATGAGGCACTGGTGGAGGGATGGGTGCTGGAATACTGTATTACCAAAAACCAATTATGAACACCTTTATAATTGTATGTCTCACGGAGGTATAATAAAAATTTTTTTTTAAAAAGATGTGAAGTCAGGTGGGAGGGGCGCTCATGAGTGGGGACAGGAGGATTTCCTGAGCTGGGATTCAAAATAAGAGACAATTGTGAACAATGCTGCTATGAACATAAAAGTAGGGATGGTGTTTCCGCTGCGTATTTTTGGCTTCCCAGAGTAGATTCCCAGGAGTGGTATGGCTGGGTCAAATGGGAGTTCAATTTCTAGTCTTTGGAGGAAAGTCCATATTGTTTTCCAGAAAGGCTGTACCAGCTGGCATTCCCACCAACAATGGATGAGTGTCCCCTTTTCCCCCCACCCACGCCAGCACTTGTTGTTCTTGTTCTTTTGAATATGTCCGAGTCTCTGTGGTGTAAAGTGGTATCTCATTGTTGTTTTTTTTTTTAAGTATTTTATTATACCACCGTGAGATATACAAATAAAAAGATATACAATTAAAAAGTTCATGTTTGGGTTTTGGTCATACAGTGTTTCAGCACCGTCCCTCCACCAGTGCCCATCTCCCACCACCAACATCCCGGTTCCCTCCCCCTTCCCCAGCCCTGCTCCATGGTAGGTTCTTTATTTCTTTCCCTTTCTCTCTCTTTCTCTTTTCCTTGCATCTCTCTGATGATTAGTGATGATGAGCATTTTTTCATATGTTTTTTGGCCATTCGAATTTCTTCCTTGCTGAAGTTTCTGTTCATTTCTTCTCCCCCATTGTTCACAATAGCCAGAATCTGGAAGCAACCAGAGTGCCCGAAAATCGATGACTGGATAAAAAACTTTGGTACATCTACACAATGGAATACTATGCAGCTGTTAGGAAAAATGAAGTTATAAAATTTGCCTACAAATGGATGGACATGGAGAAGATTATGTTGAGCGAAATTAGCCAGAAGGAGAGAGACAGATATAGAATGACTGCATTTATTTGCATGGCATAAATATATAGGTACATATTATGATACCAATATCCAAGGTCAAGTGAAACATATATCAGGCGGTCTTGTCAAAGGTGGAAATTATCATAAACGTGTGGGGAGTCAGAGGCTAGGTAAGACAGAAAATGGAACAGTGTGCTAACAATTGTCGAGGGTACTAATGCCAACCTAGAACTGAGCATTAAATAGAGCAAAAAGATACACATGACAACCCTTTAATGTATGTTCTGTAACCCATAGTCTGGAGGTGAAGGAAAGAAAGAGAGAGAAATGGAAAGAAATGGAGAACCTGCCATGGAGGAGGGCTGGGGGGGGGGGGGAGGGACCAGGGACGTTGGTGGTGGGAGATGGGTACTGGTGGCGGGATGGGTGCTGCAACACTGTATGACCAAAACCCAAATATGAACTTTTTAAGTGTATATCTTTGTAATAGTAAAAATAAAAAAATTAAAAAAATAAAGTTCCAAAGAATGATAGACAGTTTATATTACAGTTTATATAAATGTGATGACAGTTATCAAATATGAAAGACAGTTTATATTACATTTAAAATATTATTTTAACTTAGTCCAGACTTTAGAATTTCATATTGAGTCAATGTTAGTACAAGATTCGAAAAAAAAAACAAAATAAGAGACAGAGAATGATCTTGTGATACTAGAGCAAAGAGCAGAGTGTACAGAGAGGAGAGCAGGTTCGGAGGAAAAGCAGAAGAGTGTGGAGCAAGGAGGACAGAGAAGATATTATATTGGTCAGCTACTGTGGAGATGTGGACCTGTAGCCAGGCTGATCATGGTGTACTGTGCAAAAGACAGTGCTGAGTGTAAACTAAATAGGGTGGGCTGACCATAGGGGCCACAGGAGAGAAAGTCAGAGGTCACAGATGGGGGAAGATGCCAAAGTCTAGACTGTGTATAATACAGGCGAACCCATGGGAGCTAGGGGCTCTAAACCACTCTCAACAAGGGAAGGCAAAAACAGGGTCCTGGGGTCTTAAGATCAGTTACTGGCAGGAAGTAGATCAGGAAGAGAGTAGAGAAGAGCCAGTGGCTGATGCTAACACCAGGAGACAGGACCAAGAGCACCCTCCACCCCTTGCACTGGAGAGAAGTGTCTGGGACTCTTGTGGCTGAGCATGACCAAGGCTGCTGAGGAACTGACCACAGTGTGATGGGGACAGAATGGAGACACAACTGGGTGTGGGGTTGAACAAAGAGGGTCATGAGAAGACTCAGAAAATGTCAGCAGAGGGAAGAGGCGGCACTATCAGACACTTCCTGTGCATCTGCTCCTGGGCCGGGAAAGGGTGTTGTGCAGGGCAGGGAGCACAGAAGTCGGGCATGTGGGGCCCTGAGAGGTGATGATGCAGGAGAATTGGGACAGTAGGGCGAGGCCATGAAAATGAGTGGCTGCACTGCTCATGATGAGCCACATCAAGAAAGCAATCTGCTGAAAACTCTGGTACACTGATTTGTGACTGAAATCACCAGACTGCACAGAGTCAGGGATAAGCTACCTCCCCCCATCTCCGTGAAACCTCCTGAAGCTCAGCAGTCATGCCCAAAAACTATCTCTGGCACCATTAAAGCTCTTTCACGGCCATGACCAGAGACTCATAAACAAATCTCCAGAGAGAACAACAGATGTAGAGATGCTCCCAGACCCTGCCCAAGGCTGAGTCATCTGGGTGCCCCTGAGGGCGGGGGCAGGTGAGCCCACCATCTGCCCAAACATAGCCCTGACAGCCGAAAACCTCCTCACTCCACAACTGCCATCATGCTTCTGGCTGGACTTCACTGCTCACGATGAGCCTCATCCAGAAAGTAATCTGTCAAAAACTCGGGTATGCAGATTTGTGACTGAAATCTCAGGCTTTCCCAGAGTCAGAGATGGGCAACCTCTCCTCATCTCCCTGCACTTCCAGAAACCATGTTAGTCATGCACACACTCCAAGAGCCATCCTGTTAAAATTCAACTCCAGCTATATTAAAAATTAAAGTCATTTAAAATCATTAAAAGTTTCACTGGAACATGCATCTACAACACCGATAAATCAGGAACAGCACACCAGATTGGATGGGATGTAACAGAAGGCATGCAATCTCAATGAA
This sequence comes from Cryptotis parvus, assembly GCA_021461705.1. Classification (NCBI taxonomy): domain Eukaryota; kingdom Metazoa; phylum Chordata; class Mammalia; order Eulipotyphla; family Soricidae; genus Cryptotis; species Cryptotis parvus. The sequence goes on from JAJIBD010024210.1 coordinate 36,439, forward strand.
CAAAATATCAACAAGGAAGGCTTAACCTCTAACATCTTGGTAATCTCTTACACAAGCTTAATAGCTACATGGTACGATATATAATCTTCATCAACTTTTTTGAAAAACTTTTAGAAATTCTGATAGGAAATACAAGAGGATGCCATCCATACGGCAAGCCTAACAATCTGCTCGTGTCGTATTTGATATACCAAATACCAGTAACATTTATATTAGGTCATTCCCACGACCTTATATATATGATTTGAGGCTCTTTATGTTCCTGGAGCAAGCAGATGCCTTTGGGTTCTACTGGCATGAGACAGGACATATTACTGGTGCCCGCTCTAGCAAATAGATGATGACAGGAAGATAGTGATAGATAGTGTAGCAAATTATAACAGGCAATATAAAATAAATTATTGAGGGCCTTTATTGGGGCAGACTTCAGGGGCATGTGGGAAAACTGGAGATAACAGTTGTAGAAGGTGCAAGGTGGTGGGATTGGTGATAGCTAATTGAGTGTCTGTAACAAAGAGCCATGAACAGACTTGGAATCACAACATTTATATAAGGCGTAATGGGAAAATAATGTTAAAGTAAAAATAAAAAGAGGGCCTGCAATCCCAGTACCCTGACTCTCAAGAAGGAGCAGCTAGCTCACTGCTGAAAGGAAGAGTGAGGAAGTGGAAGCACCTCTTAGCGGAGCATAGGGCCAGCACAACATGGGGCAGACAGGCGCCTGACTATGTGGGTGCCCCACCCTGCATCCCAGGACATGTAATGTGGCAAGGGACGCTCCACGATGGGACTGAGGGCCTGGACATGGGAGATGTTCCTGGAGGGTGTCGATGGGTCTGATGTCATCACAGACCCTTTAACTGGAAGGAGCAGGAGAGGCAGGTGAGGGACAGAGGACCTGGGACATGTGCTCTGAGCATGGAGGGGACCGTGTCAGGACAGGCGCAGCATCTGGAAGCTGGAACAGCCAAGCGACAAAGCAGGGAAGAGAGACTAAACCTGGGTGAGGCAGAGCTGGAACAGGCAAGAGGTATCTGACAATCAGCCTGCCAGGACTGAAAGAAGAAAGACCAAGGGAGGTGGGTCAGTAGTACCCCCCTCAGCTGGAGGACACGCCCAGAGGAGCAGACTCAAAAGTCACTGTGATCACCAAGGGTCAGCGATGGCTGCCACCCAAGACTTAGTCATGTTGGCTGGGGCGAGCACAAGCAAAGGCGAGGCGGCGGCACTCATTACAGATGCCATTTTCCTGGGAGAAGTTCACGAAACACAGCATCTCTTCCTCTACTGTGAAGCTGCTGCCTTCACCTAAAGCTTCTTCATACAAGTTATTACATAACCGGTTCTCAATGATTTGCACTTTGCCCTCCTGGAGAGCATACGGTGGTAGCAGCTGTCCTGCTGGGAGGAGAGAGAGTCCACAGACCTGCTGTAGGGGCCAGCACAGCCTGACTGCCCGCACCTCACTCTGACGTCCTCTAGCTGCCCAAGGAACAGGGTTTCTCAGCCTGACTGAGCCCCAAGCACTGCCTCAGTGTCCTGCCCACACCCCAGCCTCCTACTGTTTTCCTGCTCTGCCCACCTTCTCCCACACCACCCTCTAGGTACGCACAAGAAAGGCAGAACAGCGGTTCACGGGGCGGCAACACTGACAGTGCACCTGCCCTCACGACCTTCCATTCTCCGTGAGCCTTCCTCCCTCCTCCCAGACCAGCCATCATCCCCCACAGGCCCCTCTCCTCATGCATATTCACCCAACCTGCTCTCATTCGCTCCCTCACTCATCCATCCATCTTAATTCGTTTATCCAGTCATTCTTCCATCATCCTCATGCACATCACCCTTCCTTCCACCAATACATCTTCCCATTCCTCTGTTCTTGAGATATTGCCCGGACATAAGGTCCTGGAACAGAGAGATTGTTCAAAGAGATGAGCACATGCATGGAATGCACAGGAACAGTAGGTCACCATCAACACCGTACAGTCCCTTAACACCGCGGGAACAGAGGTCACTGTCCAACAGCGTAGAGCCCCTTAACACTGCAGGCATAGAAGGTCGCCATCCAGCACCGTACAGCCCCTTAACACTGCAGGCATAGAGCGGTCATCGTCCAACACCATACAGCCCCTTAACACTGCAGGGAATGAGGGTCACCATCAACACCGTGCCACCCCTCAACACTACAGGAATAGAGGGTCACCATCCAACACCGTGCAGCCCCTTAATATTGCAAGAATAGAGGGTCACCATCAACACCATGCAGCCCCTTAACACTACATGATTAGAGGGTCACCATCCAACAGTACCGCCCATTAACACTATAGCAGTGATACCATTACCCCCAAACACAGAGCCAGATATCCTGAACAACCCCTTTGTGTAGCTCAAACACACACAGAAACACATCCAAAGAAATTATGGTCTACAACATCATAACATACACAGAATGAAACTTAGAAGTGGGTATATTCCAAAATGTCAACATTAGGAATAAATGCAGACTTAACCCAATGATCAGGGAGAAAAAGATCAAGGCATACGAAAAAAGTGCTCTTCATCTTTTATTCATCAAAGAGATGTTGCAAATCCAAACAACAATGAAGTACCATCTCACACTACAGAGACTGGCACACATCCAAAACAGCAAGAACAACGGTGCTGGCGTGGATGTGGGGAAAAAGGACTCTCATCCACTGTTTTTATGAGTGCCGACTGGTCCAGCACTTTTTGGAAACAAGATGGGCATTCCTCCGAAAACTAGATATTGAGCTCCCATTTGATCCAGCAATAGCACTCCTGGGAATATACCCGAGACCGAAAACACATAGCAGAAACACTATCTGTACTTCTTTATTCATCTCTGTGCTATTCACAATAGCTAGAATCTGGAAACAACCTAAATACCCGAGAACAGAGGACTGGCTAAAAAAATTGTGGTTTATCTACACTATGGAATACTATGCAGCTGTCAGAAAAGGCGAAATTATGAAATTTACCTGCAGATGGATGGACATGGAGACTATCATGCAGAGTGAAAGGATTCAGAAGGAAAGGACAGATATAAAATGACTGCATTCATTAATAGGATATAAATAGATACCAGTGTTTTTACTAAGTGTGGGAAACGGTAATGGCAGATCAAAACTCACCATTGAATATACACAAAGAGACTTATGTGATAAACTCTAAATATCTGCAGGGCTAGCCACAATGTGTAAGAAAGAAGAGGGAGAGAGATGCAGAGACAGAGAGAAGTAAAGAGGAAACAAGGGCTACCTGCTATGGAGGGCAGCCTGGGGGTGGGGCGGGGAGAGGGGTGGGG